>JAODUE010006688.1:9621-29879 GCA_027564755.1 Amblyopsis hoosieri
GGCACGGTGTTGTGGTGTTACCGTATCAACAGGGGGGCGCTGGAGCAGTATGAGGTCGGCACGGTGTTGTGGTGTTACCGTATCAACAGGGGGGCGCTGGAGCAGTATGAGGTCGGCACGGTGTTGTGGTGTTAACGTAGCAACAGGGGGCGCTGGAGCAGTATGAGGTCAGCACGGTGTTGTGGTGTTTACCCAGTGATTATTTTGGGGTTTTCTATGTGGGGGAGCCCTATTTTTCGTGAATTGGGTGTCAAAGACTACCAGGATGCAGGCCTATTTATTTTTGTATTAGGCTACACTAAACTTCACCCAATAAATAATAATAATAAATTAATCTCTATCGATTTTCCTGGAAAAGTTTGCTTTCTATATTCGTATTGAAGAGAGTTATAACCTCAGGTTATTAATACTGCAATGTCTATTGATAGACAGTAGTAGGCTGCATGAAGCAATGTTATGCTAATCAAGTTTGAAATTAGCCTATGTATACATGAGTTAGTTTGACCTCCAATATGGCAGCATTAATGCCTGCCTTGGAGGGTCTCCATAGTCTCTTTCTAACAGATGTGCACTGTATCTCTTTGTGAGCCAGGCCGTCATAAAGAAGCTTGAAGACGCAGCAAACAACACCAAAACATGGAAACACAAGGTGGCGCATCACGAGGGCCTGGTACGACTCATCCAGCCAGGTATAACTGCTGCACATTAAGCACAGGCAAGGCCTAAAGGTGTAGTAAGCCAATTTGACAAAAAGAGTATTATTTTACAATTGCTTACTATACCTTTAAGCCTCAGTCTGTGTTTCTATGATTTGAATAGTGTAACATTGATGCACCTACCTTCACTTAGAATTGTCTTGTATTATCCTTTCAGGTTCCAAGGGGCCTCAGCGTATGACCAACTGGGGCCCTGCGGCCTTCTCTGAAGCGGAGCTCAGTCTCAGAGAGAAGGAGTGGCAGGAGAGGAAGAAGCAGGCACCCCAGGCCCAGTAGAGTATCTACTGTAGTTTAACATATGATATACATTCCAGTTGTTGTCAAAGTGTCTGTTGAGACTCCCTGATGGGTTACATGAGTTGTTTAGCGGGGAAGGGTTCAACTGTTTGAGTGTTTTATTGTTAGCTGTTATTGTCCCCGTAGGGACATTTTGCCCTCTTGTTTATGTAGGAGCCGTGGGTAGCCACAGTGTGGCGCCTGAAGGCCATCTCCGGGTCTTACGGCACGTGTCCACCAAACACGTTTTTAGGGCAGAGAGAGCGCCCACGACCTAATTTTCAGAGAGCGCTTCCAGAGCGCTTCTCTCTGGCGCTTGTTGCTAGGCTACAAACGAAAAATGACATTAACGACTACAGCGCTGTTCCAAGAGTTGAAATGTTTTCAACTGAAAGCCCCAGGAGTGCAGTGCTAAAAAACAATGAGCGCCAGCGTCGTTTTTGCGTCGAGGGCGCTCAGCACTCGCAGAGCTGAACTACATAGTGTTTATATTGAAAAAAGGCGCTCTCGGCACTAAAAACACGTTTGGTGGACACAGGCCCTAACGCTATAGGGGTATTAACTTTAACATGTATGTTAGGTTAAAGTGTGCTTACATTTGCGTAATACATGCAAACTATTTTTGTGCTACTAGGTTGAGAAGTGGTTCGTAGCGTATGATGTGTCTTGTGCACACGGTTATTGTAAAGGACTGGAGTCATTTTTGAGGTTATCCATCAAAACATTTGAAAACACTGCAAACTCACCCATGATGTCACTGGGTAATTACAATGGGTGTGGGTGGGGGGGCAGTATGAGTAGGTAATGGGAGGAAAATAAACTGTTAGAAGGGCTATCAAGATATACATGGAATTTAAATGAACTGTTGTTGGAATGTGTTGGTTGGTAATTTGCAGTTCTTATGTGAAATTCAGAAAGAATATCAATATAATTGAATTTGTGGCTGAAATAAGTTTAACAAGAAACATTAGTTCTAGACCAATTAAGTCTTTATTTGGCTTTGCTATTATGAACAGTGAATTATTTAATGTTATTTTTATTTTGTTTACAATTAATACGTTAGAAATAATGTAAATGGAAACCCATTTAAATGTGTGTAACCTTATTTGTTGTCCAGCATCATTACTTTGTTGTGCCTGCAGAATGCAGTAACTTAAGATAAACATATTTCAATGTTACCTGAAATTAAAAGGAGAAGATCTTGTCATGTAATATTTATATAATTCACTAATTTGTTGCTTTTTTAAAATGTATTCCTGGCTTTGTGTTTGTTTTATAGCCTATTTCCTCTGCTGGGTTAGAAATGTACTTATTAGTCTTGAAGAGTCAAGCATGTGTAACAGCAAATAATACTGTTTTGATTTACCTAACAAAATTACATAGCCAATAAACTTTGCTTGAATGATCCATGCGGTTTGCTTCGTACTCTTCTGATATGGCCCTGTAAGTAACATGCAGAGTTGTCACAGTAAAATATTAATATATTATTTCAATAGCCTAATCATTTATACAAATGTAACAGCCCTTTGTCACTTTCATGCATGTTTATGAATATACAGATTGACGCTGAAATGTCATATTTCATCATATGGTCTCTAGAGGGCGATGTAGCACAAGGCAACAACAAATCAATTAAACCAATCGGTGCGTAAGCTTAGATTTAAAATGTATTATTGTAAAACGTCTAGGGACTTTAAGATGTTGCGTCGTTATATTTCCATAATGTGACCGACTATGTTTTTATATGCTGTTATTATAAAATAATAAGATAGGCTGTATTGCCTAAATGTACATTTCTACTGATGACTAGATTGCCATGGGACATTGGAGCCATTTAAACCGTATGGCATATTGTGTTAATTTCAATTCAGAATGTCCAACAGCATATAGAAAAGTGTTATTGTTGCCCAACATTATTTTCCTGTGAAATCAAAATACTTTTACAAAGTTTAGATTATTACGGGGTCATCTCAAGGTTAGCACAACCAGATTTACACATCGCCAAGAATGTTTTGAGGACCATGCGAGGACCATCCGAGAGTGATATGCAATATATAAATAATAATAATAATAGGCCGCGCTACATCTACTTCTGTCAAATCATAATGAATGATTTGTAGCCTAATGATGCTTTGTCTGAATTTTAAACGTCTAGCAAACAAACAAATGCAATATTTGGCACGCATTGATTTGATTAACATTTTAATTCTGGATGTCATTTAGAAGAACAGTAAAATATGTTTTATTTCAACCTGTTGCCGGGCCCATGCACTTACTATAGCCATACCGCGTGCACACGTCAAGTCAATATGGGAGGCGCGCAAAAAAGGACCACGGGACATGCCCAAGAAACACACGCACACGCACAAATACGTCCCAGAATCTGCGATCCAGATGTTCGGTCGTGCATACCTCAGCTGCAGCGTTTTACGCAAAAAAAAAAAAAAAACAGAAGAGGGGTGCTGTCATTACCGCCAAGTACCGCGCAGGATGCGCTCCGACCCACGCCTCCCTCTCGTTCTCCGCAATGACCCCCAGCAGCGTCTGCATCCCATCATCTCTCGTTTAAACACTCACACTCATCCACCCGAGGGTTACACGGGTTGTCGCACGCGCTGCGCATTCCTTTGGAGTGATGCGAACCAGAAATGCATTAAATTCCATATCTGGAATCCATCGCAGGGGGCTATCGAAGGGATAGCGTGTTAGTGTGTGTGTGTGTGTGTGCGCGCTAATGTTGTGAAAGATTTGGCCTCGCACACACACACACGCAGACATTCATGGCCCTTCCACGCCTTAATATTAGCACCATCTGAGATATTTATGGCATACGGTTCTAGGGCCCTAGGCGATTTGTGGAGTACACTACTCTCTTGGGACTGTAAAAATAAACGAATGCAGAAGATTTACCTTCCTTTATACGATATCGCATATGACAATTCATGGTCCAATTTAAAGGCCCAATATGACCCTCTTCAGAGTTGAGTGACCCTCAGTGAGTCTGTATGATTCAACAACATCGCGAATCACTGCTTATTTAGACTACATATAGATCTGTAGGTTATTAAAAGGCCTATTGAGAACACAGCGACACATCATATATCTTCCTCTATCTCATAAAATTGGAAACCAAATACTGTATGTCCAAATAATCCGATTGTAGGTCCTATTAACAGCAGCGTGCCATTTGTACAAAAACGAGCGTGCCCTTGGGATGTGGCTGGAATCTCGTTTAACCTGCGTGCTATCGCCTCTTCGTCCATGTCACGCTTGCTCATCCCATCATTTCACAAAATCCCATTAGAGATGGATTTGGTCTCACATCCGCGGCCCATAGTGGTGCGATTCCGTGAGGGTGCAATGAGACAGAATTTGGGACAAAGCGTCTGGCTCCAATCAGCGCATCTGACTGAGGTTAATTCGGCACCCAAAGGACGGCTAAGCCGGGGGCCACGGAGGAGGGGGGGGTGGGTGATCTATTGTTCGTTCCAGATGAAAATATATTTTGACAGTGCTGAAGGAGAAGCGATGTGCGCAGGGTGCCATCCTGAATTTAGGACTTGTAAGCTATCATGTCTAGCCTACTAGATCCCCATCGGCTGCTTTCATCAACAAACTCTTACTCAAACGCGTCCCACGCCACTGATCAATATAAAAAGCCTTGCGCTCACGCTCCATTAAATAAAAATACGCGCTCCACCAGCGTCAACATATATGCGTATATGCAGTACGCTAATAACGATATCGGCTTCTTATTAAAAACGTTTATTTTTAGCCCGGTGATTAATGTGAGTAATCTATGTGGAATGCTTACGTGATAGGGGGCCTTCAAAATTCAGAATGCCTCTCATCTTCTTTCTCCCCCGCAAACACGAAAGAATGTGCAAATATAAAACACAAGTGTTTCTGGAGGAAAAAAAAAGAAAAGACTCTCGCATGCATCCCCCATGGACTGCTTTGCAGGCTTGGCAATGAAGTTATGGCTCTTTCCTTTAAACCTTAATCTGGCTGAGGCAAGTTTGGTACTGGCGCCCTACCGAATGTATTGTTTACCAGCATCCTATAGTTTCATCAGAATACATGAATTCATTCTAAAAATACCAGAACAGGGTTGCAAGACAAAGTCATTGACAGCTCAAAGGGGCCTTCATATAAGGACACCATCTTGTATCCACATCCTATCAGCTAGTAGCATATAACACACATTCTTCCTATCATCCAGGTAACATTTCAGATGATATTTAATGTATGACCAGAGACCAACATTGACTGATCTAAAAACTGTAGAAATGCAACCACACCTTATCTTTACTACACTCCCCCACACAGCCCCTTGTCTGGCAATGTCAAATGATCAAGATTTATCTTGCATTGCCTTGATTCGGGTTTGTCCAAATTGTGTTGGAAGACACAAGGCTTGACCCTGAGCTGATAAATCACACATGATGACCAATCTCTCAACCATCCCAGTGCGGGTAAACAAAAGAACTGAGAAAAGCTAGGATTTCTAAATAAAGCTCTTCCAAATACCCATCTTCACGCACTTGAGCCCTCAGAGGGAGCGATCCAGTATGCGAGTGCTAGCTCATCTAAACGTTGTAGCCCTAATGAGGACAATGTGTAATCTGCTGGCTCCGGGTGCCGAGAGGTGAGCCATGCTCTGACGATGTGTTACGACTTACGACCAGTTCACCTAAGAACAATACAGAGTTCAATCATTTTCCTTTATATGGGAGCACTATGATAAGTGATACCAAGCCACCAATTTGAGCTATCTTGTTGGGGAATTTTTAAAACACCAATTTTATGGATCTCTCAAGGAATATTGATCAGATGGGATTGGAGAACATGGAAGCAAACCACATCTCGAAGACATGGTCGACGTTCATGCTGGCTGTTGCCTTAGTAAAAGCAAACAAATAAAGAAAAAGAAAAAGAAAAAGAAAAACAAGTTTATGAATTCATATGTAATTAGACAATATTATCGAGTGGAAAATTTAGAATTATTTTCACCGATTTTAAGAATAATGGTTCTAAACAATGCATTGGGTTTTAAAATATAAACATGACTAATATTACACATTTGTCATTACAATTTATGCCCTTAAATTTCCTGGAATCGAATTTCTAATGAAAAAGATTTGTCAGCATTTTTTTGATGTGACTCATTGAACAGGGCATTTTTAAAAATGCACTTTTTATATAAACCCCCTTGTCCTAGTCTGTACCAAAATATCAGAGACAAAGCAGAAAAGACATCTTGAAGGATGACATAAACAAATTACAACAATTACATTTCCATATATGCCAAAATAATGTAACAGTGATCGTGAGCTTTGTTATGTGATGTCAGTTTTCAGAATAACACAATGTAATCTACAGGAAACACTTTGCGGCCAATTTTGTCTCTCTCTAGTGTTTGTAAGATGCATAACACATAACACACGCACATTTATTTCTGCTTTTACAAGCCTCAATGTAGGTAGAATTATAGCTATAACTATAAATTGAGTGCAATTTGTAAAAAAATTACATCCATCAGCTATCAGTGAGTGAAATTCCCTTAGCCCTTGCCCCTGTATGCACTGATTTAGCCAAATCTTAGCAGCTTTAAAAGATTTAAGGTATAATATGTACAATTGACACTAGAGAATCCAAACATTCATCCCAGACTGCAACCGTTCCCCTCTCAAACTGTCAAAAACAACATTCTTACAACAACATTAAAAACAAAAAGCCAAATAGAAGTGATAATAAAGTAAATATGGAGAGAATTGTGTACACCAACATATCTTATTAACCGGGACAGGGTCGAGTTTAAGGTAGACTAAGGTAATAATCCTAATAGGTACATGCTACTGATTTAGCTGGTACTGCGTCTTTAAGGTAGACTGAGGTAATAATCCTTCTAGGTACATGCTACTGATTTAGCTGGTACTGCATCTTTAAGGTAGACTGAGGTAATAATCCTACTAGGTAAATGCTACTGATTTAGCTGGTACTGCTTCTTTAAAGTAGATTTAAGTAATAATCCTACTAGGTACATGCTACTGATTTAGCTGGTACTGCATATTTAAGGTAGATTTAAGTAATACTCCTACTAGGTAAATGCTCCTGATTTAGCTGGTACTGCGTCTTTAAGGTAGACTGAGGTAATAATCCTAATAGGTAAATGCTATTGATTTAGATTTAGCCTGCTGCTAACTAGCAAAGGAGGGTTAAATTAATGACTGAACAGTCGGGAATGATTAGAATGCTGTTATATGAACATTCATATCTAAATGGTTTTCACATGCAGGGATATAAATGAGGTAACTTTCAATTTAGTCACAGCACCACTGGCAAAGACCTTGATTCTCCACACATCCATCATGTAACAGGAGCTCTAATTTATATCCATATTAAAGGTTAGACTGTCCTCAAACAGCTTTCTTAATGGGGTACAGGGAATTTACTGGCCAGAGGCAGACTATAGCCACAGCTAGGCTAGCACTGTGTATGTGCACAGGCTTGAGCATGTTGTGTGTGCATGTGTGCTTTGTCTCGTGTGTCTTGGATTAACATCCAAGTGTAGTCATTCTGGAACTGTTGCTAGAAGTATTTCTCTCAGCCTGAGGGATTTCATGGAGATTGGAGGCAAAATGCTAATTCTGCATGTCAAAAACCAATATCAATACTCAAAATGGTGTTTTTAAGATATCTATGTTGATGTTGCGCAGTACGTCTTCCTGGCAGTCATTCTGATCAATCAAATTACGTTTTCAATACTTTTATTTCAAAAGGACATGCTTACAGGTAGGTGAGGCGTGTCTAGGCTGAGATTGAACCCACAACCTTAACCATAACCACTGTATCTCACTTACCCTATAGCTGCATGTTCCGTTTAGAACTGATTTAAAAAATACATACATAAATAAACTGTAGCTATAGCACATCTCAACAGAAAACAACATTCTATCTCTGAGCTATTAATCTACCAAAATAAACAGATCCTGAGCTCCTTCTGATTCTGATTCAATGGACCAGACTAGGAGACACTGGTGTTGGCATATAAAGCAGTAAAGGGAACTGTCTTGCTGTACCTTCAGCTCTAGCACCAGAACACCACCTCAAATGGTCGCCTTGCACCACTGTGGCTATACGAGGTTGCAAGAGTCACTCATCCCAGTTCTCTATCCTGGTGCTGCAATGGTGGAATGAGCTTCTCGCAGCAGTCATTGTCCACCTTCCGCAGGAGTCAGGACACTATGACCGTCCTCTCCAGAATTCACCAGTACCTCGGTTACAAATGTTACATTCTGCTTTATTTTAATGGCAGTTTGACAGACCAACGCATTACCTCTCTACTTGAAAGCACTGAAGTTCTCCATTAGGATCCTTAATCTTATTTCTTTACCCCTTATCTTAAAAATGTCCTTCTCTCTCCTATTATATGTTAGTTCAGCTCTTCAAAAACGTGCACTTTGCTGATATTTAGGCTGTTAGCAATTACATTGAGTATTGAATGACAGTCAATAGTGTTGCACATTTGATGTATGACCTATTCAGCTATTGACAATGCCAGTTATGTGACTCCATGATGTTTAATGAAAAATAATTCTCTGGACCATGTCCTAACAGTTTTAGGTGATCAAGAACAGCTGGTTTTCACACACACACACACACACACACACACACACACACACACACACTTGCACACGCATCAACCATAAGCCTAATTTATTTGGAGAGCAAATCAAAACGTGAGGAGCAGAACATGATTTAATTTAATAGCAAACTGCTGAATCACCTCTTGGCTTATAAAAACTGTTGACTGTTGACTGTTGACGTTAAAGCACTCTCTGTGTGTGACATAGCACACACACATTGTGCATGTGTATGTATACAATACATTCTCATGCATGACTCAGGATGCTCTCTCAACCAAGGAAAACATCTACTTACACTCAGTTTCTGTTGAGACAAAAAGAGTCTGGTAAGTCATTTCATTAACAGGAAATACAGAAAAAATTGGGAAGAAAGAAACAGATAGCTAGAAAGCTATATATAACCAGCGGTCAACATGACAGCCTTACGGGAAGTAATAGATGCCTAACCCCTACATGCAACTTACTGTGACGGTACTCATTACAATTCACTTTAGATCAAATACCTATACGTAATTTTAATTCTAACATGGGAAGTTTGTGATTCATTGTATACAGGTATAATAAAGTATTTTAAACATGACAACAGGCAAACATTGATGGATGAGTGGAATGTGGAATACCTAACTGCTTACCACAGGTCGTCACGTTCCATGAACCAATAGCAGACCTTTGGTAATAAGAGCTAGATTAGACTTTTTCACTTTTATTTTAACTACTGCTTGGAAACTAAAAATAAGTTGTTGTACATCGGAATCAGTTTCACCAACCCAGGTGTTAATGACCTACACACTGCAATGATCTTTAACCGGTTGTCTACACACAGTGTAACAGCTTCATGCTCCATCATTAATGCAGTGTAACAAAATGCAATTTAATGGATAGATTGTGCTGTTGCCATGCCGACAGAGAACCAATTTCCACCATTTGCATTTCGAAGTGATTCAAGTCACATATGAGTTTAACAGAGGCAAAGTCTTCCACTTACATTTACTATTGCGTGCGTTTAACCACCATTTAGCGGCATCTGCACGAACAAACACAAATATGTTTAGTAAATAAACAAAATCACCCATTTTACATTTGACATAGACACAGTATTTTCTTACTCTCAGACTCACACTGAATATTATGTTATTAAGTAATGTGCATTCTATATTAATTCAATGTAACCTCATGTTTGTGGTATACATGGCTAAAAATAAACTATATGTTAGTTGATGAACTCCTTCAGTCCCTCCCATTGGGCTTGGCATTCAGGTGCAGACCCATCCCTCTCTCTATAAAGCCTCTCACACTAGCTCTGTATAGTTCAGAACCAAATGTAAAAGTATCCTAAACCAAGCTTGAGGAGACACCTAACACTATCCAGGCGCAGAACATATTTGCACACCATTCATTATCTAGACCACGTTGGTAACTATTGAATAAGGTAAGTCACATTTTGTGTATTCCCTTTTAATTTGTAGTGTGTATGATAACATGTACAAATGTAATAAAGCATTGTGTCTGTTAGGAACTATAAGAGAAATAAATGCCACAATTAACAATTGTACTGACGAGATGTTTTTGTTGTTCTGACATAAGAGGTTACATTTAGGCAATGGTTTTGCAACATTCCGTTATAATTAATACATACCTAAAATGTTAATATGGGATAACCTGTGTTAGATTTTGATATTTGTCACAATTTCTATTTGAATGTGTAAATGAGTATGTTCCTGCAGTCCTGACAGCTGGCCAGGGCTCAGCTTCTTTTGCCCCGGCTCCCACAGCATCTGTCCCTTTACGCCCAGCCACTATGAGGTTAGCCCTTCAAGCCACTATCTGCTGCTGTGTGTTCGCTATGGTTGTGGTGCTGATAAAGGGTGCAACAGTGGAGGTCAGCAACAACCTAAAAAAGAGGTGAGCTTTCGGGTAAAGGAACACCTCAACAGTGGAAGATGAATTGACTGTTGGCTTGATACAATATTACTTACTTAAAGGTACAGAATCTGTGAATCTGTGTGTGCTTCTGCTTGTAGCAATGATCATGGCAATTCACATTTTTGAGTTTTTTGTGAAATAGGGTGGCTTGAAACAAGTTAGGATTTATTTTTATTGGGGTTGAATGGGGCGGGCGGGCGGGCCGGAAAAGGGGCGGCGGGGGTGGTGTCACAAATGTGCCACTTAGCCAAGTGCGGAGTTGGCAGTTCAATTGCCAACTAATACAAAGTCATCTGTACATTTTTGGTGAATTAAGACTTGACCTGCTCTACTGTTGATCACAGTACATTAGAAGACAGTGGTTCACATCCCCTGCTGTGTGTGACAGGTTTAAAGTGTGGCTGCAAACCCGCATGAGGAGAGACACGGCAGTATTAGCGTCGGCCAGCGAGAGGCGCCCACAGGTCTGCTGTGGGCTAACCAGGAAAGAGGGGGCAGATGATCCTGCAGTTCAGTCAAGGTAAGGAAAAAAAAAGGTTTTCCGCTTTGATCACTTTTCAAGGTCAGAGCTCTATAGCTGACCTTGAAACCGTTTTAGTTTTAATGTGAAATTGAGCCTATCCATGCACCTCTCATGGATAGGCTCAAGTCTTGTTTATGGGTTTGAGAAAAAAACCTTTCTCATGGCTTGAAATAAAGTCCCTCCTACTTTCGTCTTCAACTGGTATTTAGGTCTCGGAGGTCACCTGGCTGTTCTCTGGCAACATGTGTAGTTCATGACATGTTCTACAAAATACACCGGACAAGTGACGATGCCAGAAAATCCTCTGCTCCGCAAGAGAAGATGGATAAGTATGGCCGCCGCCGCCGCCGCTCCCTCGCAGAGCTACATTCCAGGCTAGCCGTCCAGCTGACTGAAGAGAGGAGGAGACCGAGGAGGGAGCGGAGATGCCTGAGACTGAGGCATGGAGGAGGGAGCGAAGGTGCCTGAGACTGAGGCATGGAGGAGGGAGACCCGGGTCCTGCTTGCGGTTTATTTGACATTTTTTGCTTGCGGCTCGAGATAAGTCCCTACAGACTGTTACTTGTCAGGCATGCAGACAGTTTGGTTTATAAATGTTTACGGACATCAAAGGTCGAGTTGGAATGAACACCACGTCCAGCCGTGCCTTTTTGGAAGGCCCGTTTTGGTATTTCATTGGTCCATTTTGACTGATAAGTGAAGCTTCAGGCCTGTGGGACTTGACAAGAATCTCTGTGTCTTCTTCAGCTCTCATGCGTGAACCTCGTCCACTTGGCAACATAGGCAGAGGCCCTCATCTCCTGGACTGTGCTGAGGACAAACCAAGGCGGTGGTGACGGAAATTGCGAGATCACCTGGACATACCACCTGCAGTTTTGATGACTTTCATGTGAACAGACCAATCAAGACGCTTCCATTCACAAATTGAATATATCCAAGAGCCTATGAGCTGCGATTTATGCAATTTGTATTACTACTACAACAAATACTCTATTTGTATATAAGGAGATGTATAATGTTACTATATATTTAAGCATATAACAGGCTATACATGACTATATTTTTATTCCAGCCAATACAAATATTACACAATATATCTTTATGTATTTGTGTACACATAGAATAATTAAACTATTTATTTTGTTATTAATAACTATACATGTATTTTTATATGTGAATGTGAAGTGTTACATAAATAAAGTACTAACTAAACGCATTATAATGTAATCATCTCTACAATAATGCTGGTATTTATAATATGCCTTACCACCAATTTAATGGCTAAATGTTAAACCACTGTCATAAACACGGTTTACTGAGCTGAATGATTGTTGTTTGGCTAGTAAAGCCATGCATGGTCGCATTTGGCAGTTGAAAGAAGTTCTTTCTTTAACACTATACAGTATGTGTTACATTACAGAACATAATGTGTTGCGCTGCCATCGGCCTGCAACTTTGGATCTTTGGGCAGCAGCCCAACAAAGCATTTATAAAAGCATGTAATTTACATAAATATGTCTTTACCGATCTGTCTCCTTGCAGACTAATAAAGCATTACAGTACCTTGTTTTAAATGAGCAATCAGCTATTTGTTGTAGGCCTACACAGAAATCATTTTAAGCCTCACCAGCATAGCCAAGACCAGGCAAATATCGTTTACTGATGTATAAGGCTCTTCATGGCCTGGCCTGTAAGTTTACTGACGTCTAACTCTCTTCATGGCCTGGCCTGTAAGTTTACTGACTTCTAACTCTCTTCATGGCCTGGCCTGTTAGTTTACTGACGTCTAAGACTCTTTCTGGCCTGGCTCCAGCTAGGTACCGTATATATTTCCAATGTGGTAATCTCATGTAAACTTGCATGTGTCCCAGGTTTCTCAGATGGGACCGCTAAATACAGAAATACATTTAAGATATGTAATGTATGTGAAGACATGTCAGCAGCAAATATTATGTTTTAATTCCAAGAAAATGTGAATCAGGAGAATGGAAGTGAGTAATTTAATTTCTTGCTATATGACAGGATTTACTTAGAAGTTTGTCTATAGTGGTCTAACACTTGCTGGTCAATCATGGGCTGCTTCACAATGCTCACACAATCCTACCTGCAAACATGTTGTAATTTCAGTCTCAAATGCACTTTATAGGTGACACCTGTGCAGGCTACCAAGACAGGTGTCTTGATTTATTTAAATTTAGTTATCTTGGCAATGAAAAGGCATTACTAAAAACTGTATATAAAAGTCAGAATTTTTTTTCTATAACAAGTATTTAATCAGAACAGACGTTTCTCCTCAAAACAAGCTTTTTAGAGAAAAATCATATTGTGCAACATGACAGAAGTTCTCAACCTTTTCCCCTTGAAGCCCCCCCTCCCCCCACACTGACCCCAACCTTAATGTTGTGCAGCTTTTAAGCCTGGGAAATTAATAGTAAATATTAAAATGACCCCTCCGTGGCTTTGTATATCACTGCCTACTCTTTCAAATACTTTTCTGATGTGGGTGGATTTATTTGAAGAAGAATAGCCTACTGCTTAAACAATGTGCCTATGCCATTAATAGGCTATTATTTTTGATTAGCCTTAGCATTGCATATGATTTTTAACAATCAGCCAAAGTGGAAACATTGCAGCCTCTTAAATCAGATGATTGGACAGGTTGGCTCAATTAGGCTGCAGCATTACTTGGATTAGTAATTGTAATATTATTATCATTTTGGAAAAAGTAATTTGTTACACTACCAGTTACTGAAAAAAGTTATAGGATTACAGTAACTAGTAACTAGTTACTGCCCAACACTGGTCATCAACTGTGCAAATATGTACAGTATCTGCTTTGTATGCAATTTTGTCATATTGCAGTGATTCCCAATATGGGGTCCATGGGGGGGCGCTAGAGTCAGGGGAGGCACGTGATCTCATTTGCTTTGAGGCTAACATGCATTAAACAACATGCTTTGTTGATACAAGCGGTGTTCGCCACTTTGTTTATGTACAATTTACGAAGCCAGAGCTGTGTAGAAGTACTATCAAATTATATTTCCAACAAGCACAGATAGAAGGATATTTATAAATGGCTTCATAATTTGTATAAATATACTTAGTGTTTAGTATTTTGTAGTTTAAAAATACTATAAAATAATTTCTGTGGAACGTTTACCTTTACGTTTACCATACCAAATATTCACTTGGTGAACAGGGTCTGTTTGTAGTTGTGCATCCTACTGGACCTAGAGCTCTGGTTCATTTTTTAACTATTGGACAGCCTTTAAACAATCAACATTGCTACAACTATATGTTTCATCTAGCTCTACCAACTATTTTGAACGCTTGTGTTCGATATGTTTTTTGTTTTGTTTTGCTCAAATATCAACAAGCTTTCTCCAGAATGACTATACCTTTAACTAACTGAATGAATTTACATGTGACGGGTTAGGCTAGATCAAATTAGCCTATTGACAGGTTTTTAGACCTAACATTTTTTTTATAAAAGTGACCATGTGATTTATAAGCGTTAGATATACAAAGTTAAGCACCCTCCACTATGTGTGTGTGTGCGTGTGTATGTATGTATGTATATATAAACACACTATATTGCCTTAAGTTTTGGTATGCCTGCCTTTACATGCACATAAAGGTTAATGACATCCCATTCTTAATCTTTAGGGTTTAATATGGAGTTGGCCCACCCTTTGCAGCTATAACAGCTTCAACTCTTCTGGGAAGGCTGTCCACAAGGTTTAGGAGTATGTTAATGGGAATTTTTTACCTTTCTCCTAGAATAGCATTTGTCAGGTCAGGCACAGATGTTGGACGAGAAGGCCAGGCTTGCAGTCTCCATTGTAATTCATCCCATCGTGTTGAGGTCAGGACTCTGTGCAGGCCAGTCAAGTTCCTCCACGCCAAACTCGCACACTTAACACAATGCAGTCAGGCAAGTGCCGTTCTCCTGGCAACCGCCAAACCCAGACTCGTCCATCAGATTGCCAGACAGAGAGGTGTGATTTGTCACTCCAGAGAACACGTCTCCACTGCTCCAGTGTCCAGTGGTGGTGTGCTTTACACCACTGCATCCGACGCTTTGCATTGCACTTGGTGATGTAACGCTTGGATGCAGCTGCTCGGCCATGGAAACCCATTCCATGAAGCTCTCTACGCACTGTTCTTGCGCTAATTCGAAGGCCACATGATGTTTGGAGGTCTGCAGCTATTGACTTTGCAGAAAGTTGCTGCAAATTTCTGCACACTGTGTGCCTCAGCATGCGCTGACCCTGCTTTGATTTCATGTGGCCTACCACTTTGTGGCTGAGTTTCTGTCATTCCCAATCACTTCCACTTTGTTATAATACCACTGACAGTTGACTGTGGAATATTTAGGTGGCAACCTAAGGCTACCACACTTGACTTCAGTGAGCTCCTAATTTGATCAGTGCCAGGATTAGGGGAGTAACCTACACAACCCACAACAAAGTGAAAAAAGTTTGTTAAAATTTTTGCAAATGTATAAAAATGTTTAAATTCAGTTAAATCAAGGCTGTGGATACTTTTGTACATGTGATTTTTTTGAAGAACATGTAAAGTTTTTATTTTTAATACTTTGCAAAAATGTATACTTTTTAAATTTTGTTATGGGGTATTGTGTGTAGAATTTTGAGAGAAAAAATATTTTAAATCCATTTTGGAATAAGGCTGTAACATAACATGTGGGAAAAGTGATGCGATGTGAATACTTTCCAGATGCACTGCATCTTTTTTGAACGCCTTTCTAATGATCCAATTTAAACTTAAATTATTTTCAACAAGGTAATAAATTAAATACATGTATTTGTTCATATCCACGATAATCTTTTACACCAAAGGTATGCCGTTAGGAGCATGTGAATCAGGTGCTGTGCAAAAAGGTACCGGTGTTGTGCCCAAGTGAATTTTATGGTTGCATTCCCACATTTTTAACTGA
Organism: Amblyopsis hoosieri; assembly: GCA_027564755.1. Taxonomy (NCBI): domain Eukaryota; kingdom Metazoa; phylum Chordata; class Actinopteri; order Percopsiformes; family Amblyopsidae; genus Amblyopsis; species Amblyopsis hoosieri. Next base: position 25,666 of record JAODUE010006688.1, read on the forward strand.
TAAAAATGAATGGATTCATGATAATCTAGGGCACAGAGCATGTGAAATACTATAAATTAAGGATCATATAAAATTATATTCATTTTTTATCTAGGTCTACAAACCATCATGTTAATTAGACTACATTCCAGTTTCCAAATGCAAACAAGGATATTTGACATTACCAGCAAACACGTATCTAACATCAGAAATTATAGCCAATAATTGTATCCACATAAAAGCAGCTGCAACCGCGGACGACAATAACTTTTGGGAATGACACCTGTAACTAATTTTATACCGCAATCTGCCTACTGCCTTTTCCACATCACAGCCTATTAAAAGGAACCAAGTTGTTAATGGAAATCTGGCATTTTCAAACACCAAACAAACATTTCCTTATGTTTTTAGATTTCAGTGCACATTTTAATAAAGAAAAGAATCGCGTGGGTAACTTGAAGCTCATTAGCTTTGATTAGAAATGTTTATTGTACAGGCAAAGAATACACACCTCATTTGAAATAGTTTTGGAATAGCATTTTAGCAAAACAAGTCAATGCAACTTAAAGGCACACGTTTTTAAAAATACCATTAACAAATACAATTTATCAAGACAGAAGTGATTCTTCTAATGTATTAAAAGTTGGCTACCTCATTCTCATGATTCCAAATGGAACATGGTCTGTTCTCTTTCAAAAATCTAACAAATAAAACGTCAGATACAGAAAAATGTAGTTGCAGTACATCACTGTCTGTACATTTTACAAGACTCACGTCACGGTTTTATACAATTTGACAACCCAATATCAGTCTAACTCTCCATATACATGAATCAAACCAGTTATTTTGACTTTACAACAAGGATATTTGGACCATATGCATAGTCAAAACAATCCATTACGGATTACTCAGAGGTGTAAAAGGCATCATGGTTGGTGTAGCTTTGCAGGTTGGCTCTTTACTTTCATTCCACTTTGGGAATAGACATCTGTGTTTCGACTCAAAACAAGCTATGCACACTCAAAATCCGTAGAGCAAGTGAAATACACAACTGTTCGATATCGTTAATGAAATACCAGCCCAAAGCAAATCTGAATTTGTCATAATTTTGGTGCGTTTTTATAGAATTATTTCATTAATTCATGTTCTCAAGAGTAGATAAAGGCTAATAGTATTTTTGACATCTATATGCACACTTTGTATTGCACGCTAAATTACTTAGTTATCAATCAAAGGGACTTTAAAAATCACTTTTCGCAAACAATGCTGCAATTAAACGATAATGTCAGTGTTGGCTTATAATAGAATACCGACTGAAGAAGTTTTAACTATGTGAATAAGCAATATCCACTCAATTAATTGAAAATTAAATAGGCTGTTAGTAGTCCAATCTCGTTACTGGTAGTGGTGGTAGTAGTATAGTATTATGTACTTCCTTGCAGGGAGATAGGGCCACCTAGGGGACATGCAAGGCATTACATCTTGGAGGTCACATCAATGGCACCTGGACGGTTGTACACATGCACAGCTGGGTTCTGAGGAGGCACCACAGAATTGAGCAAAAGGTTAAAAATACATGAACCGTTATCTTAATCTCAAATCATTGACATTAGTGCAAATTACGTACATATAATCTATAAATTGCAGTGCATACTATTGTGCTATTTAACCTTCAAAATGTTATAACATTTATTACAAAAAAGGAAAGCAAAACAGTGATTTGAAGGACATTATATTTACCTTTTGCCCCTCAGCATTCAGCTTATCAAGCAGGGTCTGCACCCGGTTTCCATAGTCGGGATGAACATCCGTCAGGGTCTTCACCTAAGAGGGGAGAGGAAAGCCATTTAGGATCAATCTTATCTGTCAATGGAATTAACGGTTAAAGGTATAGTCAGCTAATGCAAGATAATTCTAAGATAATACACTTTGTCAAATTCAACAAATATCTCCTCGCATTTCGCCATCTTACCATTCTGTGTGCGTGTTGAAAAACATAATCCGATACTTCTACACAGCCTCGTCTCCGTAAAAAAGTGGCGAGATACGCTCGTATCAGCAAAGCCGTAGCACCACGCTTTGCTTCACAATGCATTTCGACGTGTGAGGTGCTGCCGGGGAGGACCGTGGAGCGATACGGTTTTGATTTGAGCTCGAAGTAAACAACAATGACTGACCCTGCCTTTATATGTGCATCTAGTCAGTTAACTGAGCCAAAGAAAATTACCTTTGTGTAATGTTTCAAGTGATGTACCAGGTATGCACCCTTTATAACATGACCAAATGGGAATGCCTAACTGTTTGATATTAGTAAACTAAAAAAACGTAAATATTTTAGATGGCAGGAAAACATATACCATTTCAAGATACCCTTTTGGGTTCAATGTTACTTTGTAGCTATGTTTGATAGATTTAATCAAACTGAACCAAAAATTGATGATGGCTTAGCAATGGCTAGTTGTGGCCCTAATTTTTATTTATTTTATGTTCATGTTGAAGTGGGCTACTTCCCATATCATCATAATTCCAACATTGAATCTGTATTTCAATTAGAAGGAAAATGTACAGAACTGTGACCTATGATTTCCAATAACATGTCAGACTAAAGCCCCCAGTGAGCACACTAGATGGCAGTGGTGCTGTGGAAGCTCAGATGGCACTGGCATGGCAGGACGCACTAAAGTGAAGCAGACTCACCATACGTTTCTGGATGAAAAGCTGAGCTTCCCCCAGGGCCCCTGCTATGTTCTGGCAAAGTCTCTGTCGCTCCTCTTCATTCAGCACCTCTTTGAAGAAGGTGCGTACCTGAGTAACACAGCACCAAGAAAGACCACACACACGCACGCACACGCGCACACACACACACACACACACACACACACACTTTGGCCCGTTACTATAAAACCTGCTACTTGTGAATATACGCAAAGACGGATTAAACCATCCTTGGGCCCAGGAACGTGCTGGGCCCATTACCCACAGACAAAGACGGATTGAACCGGCCCTGGGCCCTGGGCATAGGAACGTGCTGGGACCATCACCCACAGACATAAATACATTAAAAATAAATGTAACTTTTGCTTGGTTTTTGCACACTGCTGTAACGCTACGTAATCGACTTCAACTGTACTGCACCTCCAGCATGCAAAACTATTTCAGATTCAGGTGGTTGCCACGGCAATGATAAACACACGTTATGTGTAGGCTCTCGTGTATTACGGACACATTGATTGCAATGTGACAATAAAGTTGTTTTACAATGAGACTACAAAACATGCTACCTGTGAAGATATACACCCAACTGTGTAACATTAAAGTTGTTTTACAATAAGACTACAAAACATGCTACCTGTGAAGATATACACCCAAAAGTGTTACATTAAAGTTGTTTTACAATAAGACTACAAAACATGCTACCTGTGAAGATATACACCCAACTGTGTAACATTAAAGTTGTTTTACAATAAGACTAGGATACTTCAATTACCTCCCTCTATTGGAGATCCACTTGAACCGTGACTTATAATACCTCTTCTGTACTTACAGAATACCAAAAGCAGACATACCTTTGAGGGCATATGTGTCTAGGATCCTTACCTGCGTGACATTATCATCATCTGCACTGTTGTACCGGCCCACGTCTGGGGACACCTTGAACTTAGTCTCAAGAAAGCGGGGCTGGGTCTCTGGGGCACTGAAGCTGTTGGGAAAGTAGTTTGGAGCACCACCTAGATGTCAACCAGAGAATAGCCATTGGAGAGTCATATTATCTGAGGTCCAAAGGTCCCAAGATCACAGTAATTTTATGCACACGCTCACGATCAGTAGCAGCAAGAGATTCGGTAAGATCGCATGCATGTATGTATGTCCTATTTCCCATCCCTGCAAGCCCAGAATATGACTGACCTTGGTTATCGAACATGCACATGGGCCCGTCTCGCTGGTAGTTGGCCACTCGTGCCCGGAAGGGGCAGTTAACAGGGATCTGCAGGTAGTTGGCCCCCAGCCTGTGCCTGTGTGTGTCTGGGTAGGAGAACAGGCGGCCCTGTGGACACACAGACATTGGTGAGCAGGCTTGTGTGGCGCGGTTAACACCTGCCATAGCGACTCATATGCAAGGGGGGGGGGGGGGGGGGGGGTCCCCGGCATCCAATTGTGTGTGGTGGGGGCAAAGCCCGGCGGAGGGGGGGGTGGGGCCAAGGCCAACACAACCACCAAAACAAAGACTGTGTGGG
>JAODUE010006698.1:0-29878 GCA_027564755.1 Amblyopsis hoosieri
AGAAAACTGTGCTTTTCTTTCAAAAATTAGGAAATTTCTAAGTGACCCCAAACTTTTGAACGGTAGTGTATATATATGTACAATTATTTTTATTTTTTTGCTTTTGCATTTCTATGTGACTCCTTGCCCAATGTACATTCCGCTTACTAAATTATGTTTTAAACCACTGGCTTTCTACAACATAATTTTTACACTGTCTTGAGGGGATAACAAGTTGATGAGCTTTTAAACATGGATTATAAATGACACGACTTTTGGTAACATGACTGAGAAAAATGAAACCATATGCCACTTAGAAACATTGTAATATTTAAATAAAGTAGTTTTAGATGGACCAATCAACATTTTGAATAGTTAAATTTGTAATAGATTTAGTGTTTAAAATGTTTAATTTGGAAGTTACAACAAGCAAATGGCACTAATTCACAGAATGGCCAATTTGTTGTATCTGCAGTGCATGCCTTCCACCTGAACTATGCTTAATAGGCTTCGCTATACATTTGGGGTTGGCTAGAAACAGAGGTCAGCCAGCCGAGCAAATCAGTCAGATCATTATTTACATTTATATTATGATTATTTGTCTACATTATCACATTTGTGAAAACCATGATATTATTGAAAATAAACAGGACAAACTAAACACATTCACTAAAAGACACTGTTTATTGAGTTCCTGATTTGCTGACTTATAACAAAAGTAGGCCACACAATAAAAACAGTGTAATAATTTAAACCAACCATATAAATAAAATGTTACGGGACATTATTTTAGTGAAATTAATTTAAACATCTCACTCTGTCAATTAAAAACCCCCAACACAATTTGCAGACGATAATAATAAGAAAGTTATCGTTATGTTTTTTGTTGGTAAGATAGCAGTATATCTGCATGATTGTTTTGCACAACATCATTATTGGAATTAAATTGTGTTCCCTTCCTTGGTTATGCTCATTCAATGTATAATTGTCACCGCCAATATTTGACCAATTACATTTGATTGTAAATCAAATCATAACAGCTGTAAGTCACACATATTGAGTGTTGACGGCATCAAAAAAACAGATGATAAATTGTCATATGACACACACTACAGTCTACACAGTTTATCCATTTCCATTAAATATGGAATAGGGACATGTTTCAGGAACTGAGGCACTAGTGTGTGTGTGTTTGTGTGTGGTGTGTGTGAGGCCATCTTTAGTCCTCTTCGGTTAGTCCGCAGGGTCTCCTGAACTCCTGTCCTCGCTCATGAAGCCACTTGTTGGACACTGGGGAACAGAGAACATACATCAGATATACTGCAGTATATACAGTACACATATACACTGGCTGTATTCTGTACTGTAATACAGTATACTGAATAAAACACCACTGGTGTACAATAATATTAAACTTACCCCACATATTTTGCTTTAGGCTAATATGAATAATAAATGTCACAATGTATCAATCCATGCACAATGTCCCAAGCTGTGAATACAACTCACCCCATTTGCTTCCTACTAGCACAGGACACGCTGCATGTCTGGTCCGGTAGTCTCCCTGCCCACTCCTTAACAGATTGTACCAGAACACCGCGGTTCCCTGTGGACACATGGAGGTGGATACGCATATCACACTGCTGGGAACAACACAGCACATTTTACCATTCAGACCCGTTATAAGCCAGGTGCATTTTGGGTAATGTACCCCTTCAAAGACATTAAGACATGTTTGCAGATAAATAAAAAGCTGTGTGGAATAAAACATTCATTCAGGAATGACAGTTGTTTGTTTGTTTGTTTGTTTGTTTGTTTGTTTGTTTAAGATAGCAAATCAAATAATGTCTGGAAAAATGTTATTATATACATTTATAGTAAAATACTATCCCTCTCAAAATGTAATAGTTCTGAGAGGGAGAGTATCTCTGACTTTCTGAACCTGCACACATACAAAATACATTTAAATTATGTGTTACTTTTGTCACCTTTCTTGGCTTTACTGATGCTCCAAAATCTGGAAACACCGTGGCTCCTCCTGCTTCGACATCACTCATCTGAAGAGAAGAAAAAGAGCAAAAAATTGTATAAGGTCAGCTATGGAAGTATCTATAAACAGCTGGTTTGATGCAATAAATGAGGCATATTAAAGCACACCACAAACCACACCATCAAAATATATTGTATAGCATGATCAATTGTTATATTGTCCTCTCTGTGGTAACTCAATCTATGTAAATAAATATATAAAAACACCTCTCCCTTCAAGGCCATAAGGTGCTCCCTGAGAAGCTCCAACCCACACATTGGAAACACATTGAGAAGACTATGATATTGTTGTTGTTATATTTGTGTTACCATTTACAGAGCCAGGGCTGTGTATTAGTACCATATTATTTTTTCCGCACCCACAGAAAACGTTAAGATAGTGAGCCGCCAGGAGATAGTTGGCGAATTTGACAAGAAGTGTATTAGCTTACAATTGTTTACTATAACTTTAAATTAAAATGTAACGTTTGACAGTATCTATAAATTCCACATCTGCACCAGCTGATAGTGAGAAAGGGGAAAGCTATAATACGGTTGTAAATGGGACATTTGGGGAAAAACATTATGGACGCAGGGATGGAGAGTGGCTCTAATGGCCGGTAAACATCGTCTCTGTACTTACGTAGTTCAAAACAGTTGCCACACGATTTCCAGTGCCTAATCTTTTGAAAGCATCAGGCTCATCTTTCTATAAAGATAAAATCCAAGAGTAAAAAGACATGGAGCGTCACAGGCACACCCGCGTACTTACGTAGTTCAGGAAGGTAGCGAGCCTATTTCCATCGACCATGAGGTTGCTGTCAAAAGGACGCTGCAACAGACATTCAAACAATTTAACCCACCACAGCAAGACTCTGATTAGGAGCCGCCAATGAGGGCACTAACTACACAAAAAATGGCATCTAGATTGTTCCGTCACAATCAGGGAACTCAATTATTGCCTGACAACTTGTTTATTGTTTCATGTTGCCAAATAAAGTAATCAGAGGAAATATGGTGTTATATTTTGTCCCCTCATCATAATAGATTATCATTATTATTTGTACTGTACTTATTCATAGTTCTTTTTCCATCAACAATCAACACATTTATTGTATTCGAATGTAAAGCACTCTTGTGTAAATAGGCAGCAATGATGTCAATCATGACATAATGGTTAATGTTCTGCTGTATTCGTCTCGATGGGAAACAAAGGAAACCGAATGTTTTCAAACATGCAGCCATGCACACACATGACCACAAATACACACACAAAGACAGCTAAAAGCATGGACAGGAAAAGTACAGTCATGAACAGTACAGTTCTGTTACAGGCCAGGTGCTGTGTAAAAACATCAACAACAAAAAAATGCATTCCTGCTGGACTCAGGTACTGTAAGTGGTTAACAGCAGCATGATAGTGAGCTTATAATATGCTAGTGTGTTGCAATAATACAGTACAAGGCTTGAGTCTGGATTTAGAGTTTTAATACACGTTTTAGACACAACATGAAAGTACTGGCACAAACACACACGCAGACATACTGCACTTACCCTGGAGAAGTCAAAGTGAGGCTCATACTGTCCACCGACTCCATAGTTAGCCACCTGGTTGATGGACGTGTGTCATATAATGTTAAAACATCAGCTGGTCATGAGTTCAAGAGTTATGTGTACATTTGTACAAGTGTGTTTGGGGGGGATGTCTGCTCAGTTGTGAGCTATAGCCAAATTAAAATGAAAGGCTGAATTGTAACACAGTGTGTACAGTAACGCTCAGTATTCCACGTGAATGCGTGCCATGTAGTTAGGGCTGGGCGATATATCTGTATATATATATACAGTGTATATATATATAGAAAATCGGTATTCAACCTAAATATATCGGGATATTATTTTTGGTCCATATCGCCCAGCTCTACGTGTAGTCACATGAGCTTCTTTAGTGTGTGCTGCTGTCGGGCACACTGTACCTGTAGTAATTCAGCAGTCTCTACTGTAAGGCCAGTGACGTCCTCTATCCTCTGGTTGACTGTGGCTATCACTGGGTCATCTTCACCTTCCAGCCACGCACTGGGAAAACACACATGCTGTACATTTACACAGATAAATACAAAAAACATAAAGACAACTTTAAATAATGGGAGTGAGTGGAGGACAATGTACATGAACAACACGGTGGCACGTGGTCACAGACACTTCCGACCATACCTTTTAGATACTCTGTAGTTTGCTGTGGTCAAAACACCTGTCTTGGGGTCTCGGACAGTAGCTCTGGCAAGCTAGGGAAACAATAACAGACAACAGGCTCTCATTCCAGTCCGCAATGTCTGTAATGCAAGTTTGTAATAGTTGTTTTTAATGTACCTTTTGCAAGTTCTACACGCATACAGCAACTTGAGACTTAATTTATTCACATGCTGGAGCATCAGAAGATGTGTTAACTTACGGTTTAGCGAATTAAGTTAACGTAATTAACTAATAATACAAATATTATTGGTTCCACCCTGGTTTGTTGTCTGTATGTCTGTTAGTAGGCTATCTAAAATAATTCTATAGACTAGTCTTCTATGTCTCACCCTGGGTTTAGCCAGCTCCTTGATTCTCTCTATCTCGTGGTGAGACAGGAGGTCCAGGTAGCGTACGATATGGGGGTCGTCCCACTCGTCCTCCTCCAGAATGGGCTTCAGGAGGAGGCGAGGGTTCCTCTTGCCGTCCTGGTAGCGGCAGAACAGCCTGCTGCGTCTGGCAGGCGTCTGATGGACAAACCACAGGAACAGCACACTCATCAATGGATGGGACATATTGTAGAGATTTAATAAGACACGTTTACTGTTTTATTTATTTTATATTTGAGGCTGTGGAGAACATTCTAGACTCTCACTCACATTTTGTATTTATAATGCAACATTAGGTAATATTAGATAACACATCATATTCTAGCTACAATAGCAGTTTCTCCCTAGGCCTCCTCACCATTTGGACCCCCTCTCCTCTGCAGAGAGACTCGTACGCCTCTCTTTCAGGGAGGTGGTCTTTGGGCCTGGCGTACGTCCCCAGACGGATGGGCTCTTCCGAGGGAGGCTGCTGGTCCTGTTTCAGCTCGTTCAGCTGCTTGGACAGTAGCCGCTCAAAGTAGCGAAGGTTCCCACCTGCCCTCTGGTGGCCCGGGTCTGCAAGTACAAGAGGTGCAGGTTTATGGGCAGGGTGACTTCTGAATAGAGTGCACAAATGTCAAATGATGACGCGGCATGATGTGATGGACTTCCTCTGCAGATCACAAAGATGGTCTGAAAACAATGTGCAAGTCAACTGGTTAATCGTAGTTCTTACAATAACTAGCTACAGCATTACAGAGCATTACTGGGTTTTATTGTATACCTACTTACGATTGAACATTTGAAAAGCCTATACAAACCTGATTTGCAATTCGGACAACTTGGAGAAGAAGATATTAAGATGATAATGATACTCTATGTACAGTACAATAATCCTTGTATAATCTCATAATCAGACTGAATGACCATTTTGTTAACAGTCCATTCTTCACTGAATGCTTTGTAACATTTGCCAAACATTCACAAGCAAGTGGGGGCTTCAAGAATCTGGAAGGCTAGTCCAAGGGCTCTACAACACTGGAACACTCAAACCATATTTATAGTAATAGAGGTGACATCTCCAATGAAATCACTGAATCCTTAGAGATTAAGAACTACAATAAACACCTAAATGCTATTCTGCCTCATTATTCACATTTTTCCTCATGTCGGCATGGTTGTTTAAATCTGGCGAGAGCACGCCCTCTAGTGGCATTCATAGAAAATGCCAAATCCTCAGCAGAGGTGAATGACTATAGCAGAGCAGCCTGTAATTTTTTAACTGAAATTGCAGGAACCTCAAGAATAAACTTTGCATAGCAAACCTCAAAGTACTGTCTGTTAAGTTTCTAAGTCAACATTGGGCAATAAAACACTCAGTTAAAATAATCTAAAGTTCTCTGATCTCTTGATGAAAGACAAGAAAAACACAAATAACTTGAAAAGTCAAGCTATTCAAAAATATCTCATCAGTAGCCAGATGTCAAATCATATTTAGTTATTATGCCATTATGATACTTACATTATTCCACAGGTGCACACACAGGAAATAAACAATAATGCCTAACTTCAAAATTCAGCTGGACAAGGAAAGCCTGTCCTCAAATACAAAACACAAAATATAGAGGAAACCTTAAAAGGATCCAAGACATTCAGGTGTCAAAATACCATTCATTTCAAATCCAACCCCTCCCTCATTATTAGAGCAATTAGAGCAATAAAACAACCTTTGTTTCATCATCGCTACTCAAACCTCTCTTCAGTGCGGAAGAGAGCATTCCTCACCCCCACTATGTTAAGGGATGGATAAAAGCATACCGGGACAAACATTTGTCCCTTAATAAATGTCCATAAACATATAAATGCTGCCGCTGCTCCACCTCCCTCCATTTATTTTGGCATGTAAACAACGTAGCCAGTGTCCAGCCTCCAGCTGTCAGCACCACAGTAGTAGTTACACACCGCAGCCACGTTCTGTTCTCTACATGGGCTACACCCGGCTGACAGATAGCAAACGCTGGTGAGAGACTGGTGCTGTGAGAGTAGGCAGGGTGTGTGTGCCTTGAATAAGGGTGCACTCCCCGATGTGTGTCCAAATGAGCCCATGTGGTTGAAACCAGCGTTGCAAAAACAACTCCTCCTCACAATCATCTCTGCTCATCCCTCTATAGGCTATCTACCCTATATGCCAACAGTGGGCTAACAGAAATGTATGTGGGCACTATGACACAATGAATGCTTAGCCAAAGGATAACCGGACAGAAAACGGAACGAGACAACCTTCACCTGAGGTTGGTAAACATGACCAACTAAATTAGTTTTTGGTAACAAATTATGTTTTATCTCATTTTCAATCTGGGTTTAGAAAAAAGCATAGCACTGCATACAGCATACTACTGCTGCCACAAACGTAGTCAATGTCGAAAGCAATGGAACAGCAGACTCAGAAAAATCAAACAAGTTTATCATGAAGTAGACCTATGTATAAGTAGCCTACTTGTATCGTAAAACCTAGAGATAAGAAATCTCAAGGTGGTACACCTGGTAAAATAAAGGTACTGTAGAATAAAAAATAGAAAATAAAAAAGTATTACTCCCACACAGCACCGTTGTATACTCCTGACTGAATAACATTCACTGAATAACAGTGAATTGTCCATCCACCCATACATCTTATCCGGAGTCAGGTCGCGGTTAATTGTGTGAAAATGTAAAAGAGCATTTGATAATTCAAACTCCTGATTTTCACAATTTTCACATCATCAGATTTGCCTCAGATGTATTCTCAAGACTGTCAATATCCTATTTGGTAGTCCAAGTAAGCTTGTTGTAAAACAGTTATTGTAGTTTTTTTATAAACAATTTGAAATGATTCCAGTCTTGCTGGAAAACAGATGTTCTTTTAACAGCACAGCAGCAAGGAGCTGTAAAGCACTTTAACTCAACTACACTCCAGAAGATAACCCACCCCCATAACGTCAGTAGAGCACTGAGATAGAGGGGGTGCTTGCAGGATGCACGAACAACAACAGTATATAAAACCACAGAGGAGAAAACTCAGTGTTATCACATGTACAGTACAACTGCCTGAAAGAGTCCTATTCCCGACCACCACGCCCCCGTACCCTACCCAGAGCCACCAGGCATCGGGACCACCCCACCCCCGTACCCTACCCAGAGCCACCAGGCGTCGGGTCAGCTCGATGGCCCGGGGCAGGTCTCCCATCTGGTAGACGGAGTAGCTGAGGTAGTCCAGGACGTCAGCCTTGGAGACGTCCGCCTCTTCCCCGGCATCCAGCTGCCTCAAGGCCTGCTGCATCCACAGGACGGCGTGGTAGTAGTCGTTGTCGTTGTAGGCCGTCTTCCCCATGTCGTAGCAGTCGTCCACCGTCAGCAGGGCGTTGGTGTGGACGCCTGCAAGGACACGCGGACGTGCACAAACACACACACACACACACACACGTGCACACACACATGCACACACAAACAGAGGGATTCATGATTCAGTAAAGTGACTCTATAAGACTTTCTGCCACTAGATGTCACACTAAACACACCAGCATCTCACACCAAAACAAATGCTCCTTGGGCCCCACACACACAAACACACGCGCACACCCACATGTGCACACACACATAGATGCAAGCACATCATGCTTGCCTATGTAAACAAAGAACATAGGAAGGACAGAGTGAGTGTGATGTCATTCTCTGCACAGGACAATGTTATTCCACTAAATCTTTACATAGCAAATGGTTATTCGCTGCTATATTCATATATAAAATATTACATATAGTACCTTTAAATTGAATGAAAGGGGTTTCTGTGTGACAAAAACGCACACTTCTACCTTAGAGCAAGCAGTAGCCTGGTCATGTTCACACATCGCTCCTTCAAAAACGTGTTTGGTTCCATGTTGCTATAATAAGATACAGTGGGCAGGTACAGATATGTTCAGATACGTTCAGATACGTTCAGGTGCAGAGAAACAAATCCAGGGCTGGAGGCTTTGCTGGTGTATCTCAGCGGCGATGCATAGACGCATAGTTTTGTGACAGAGAGACAAATATGGTCGGCTTTATCCTGTAGGCAGGCCTGTACACACCTCCCTCTTCCTTTTTGCTTTTTACACTCACTCGCTTTGCAAAGAGGTCGGTGAGAATATGTTGTGGTATTCTCTGTCCCTCTAGCATTACACACACACGCACACACACACCTGGCAGCTTTCCTTTAGAGAAGCTCTCTGAGTCTAGTTTGTATGTGTCCTGCAGACGCATCAGAGCCTTGGCAGCCCCTCTCTCGTCCTCCTTGTCTGGGAAGAACTGCCTGTGGATTGACATGTTGGAGATGAACCCTGGAAGAAAGACTCTAAGTTAATGGCAGTGTCCAGTCCACCTTCATCTTTTAGCTGGTGCCAAGGCAATTGCACTACACACATGCATGTACAATGTACTGCACCTACTGTACATAATGTCTTCTGTAACATTGCATTGTCTGTATGTGTTTGCTCATACACATGCTACGCTATTGTTCAGTCAACTAGATCCAGATTAACACATATTCCACTATAACTAGTGCCAGGGATGCACCCATTGATCACAGGAGATTGTAATCGGATGATTTCCACAAAAAATATGAGATTGCCGGAAGTCTGATTTTCCTTTCTAGTGGCCGATACGGAAAACCGATTTGTTGTCAATTAAATGGCTGTCAATTCAGCATTCATTTAGCCTTTTCTTGATTTCATGCATTTACCTGGAATAAAAATGTATCATAAACTCATGAATAATATACCAACTGTGCATATTAAAAGTATAAAATCAGTATTGGTATCGGTCGATTTTTCAGACCAAAAATCAACAATTGACCCAAAAACAAAAGTCAATAAAGTCAACAGATCAGAGCATCACTACCTAGTACTATGTACTCATTTGGAAAGCTAACATTCTGATATTGACATGTTCTGTCTATGGGATGTGGACATACCGTGTTCCCAAAGTGTGCATGGCATAATAAGTAAGAGCGGTGTGTGTTTCTCACAAGACCTCCAAGTCTACTTCTTACTGCTATACTGTCAATCACCTCCCTCATCATGCCTATCAAGTACCCACCGCTATATGTCTGACCGTACAAACAGCTTAGTGTCTGCACACTACAAGCACGCACTCACACACTCGCAGTACATGCAAACACTAGTGCAGATGCACCCGTACTTGTGTGTACTAAATCCTCAATACTATCTGTAAACACACTCAGGCCTGTGTAGACATAGTAGGCCGTATAACTGGACCTCCAAACGTCCATGGCCAAATCACACAAGAGAGAAGCAACAGCTGCACTGTTAATGTGTGTGGTGCTTCGAAGCAACAGCAATATCCCCTCTCTCACACACACACACACACACACACAGGAGTGCCTGTCCTCCCTACCGTCCGAGGGGTCCTGAAGCACCAGGTTCTCCAGCCTGGACCAGTCTGTGTTGAGCCTCTTCATCAGCTTGTAGGCGTTGACTGGGTGGGCCAGGAAGCCTTCTGGGTCAGAGGTGGACACTCTGGTCAGGGCATCCAGCTTGTTAGCCCAGCTGAAAGACAACCCACTACTGCTCAGGTCAAGCATATATTGGCTGCTGAGTGGCCGAGAAGACAGGTGCCTGACTGGTGTTTGCCCGCTAAACAACTGCTGTATGTGATTACTAAATGACTTGGTAAACGAGGAACAGTCCGGAAGCTGTTTCATGTAGCCTACAGTATGCATGCCTTGTGTTATACGGTGTCTGTGATTACACCAGAACAGAGCTATTGGCTGTGACATAGGGATAACTAACATGAACCTACACATTAGTAAGGCACACATAACATAATTGTAACCATGTTAGTTCTAATTGTAGCCTCCATAGAGGGTTGGCTACTTAAGTTGGTGTATTTACTCCTATGACGTTCCTTTCAAAACAGAGATGTTGTATGTGGAAGTGATATTTCAACACGAATAGAGGATACATGTAGTGGTCATGCAAGCGTACGGTACAAAGTAGGGTTCCCGCTATTTGTTTCCACGACCGAAACAAAATTAGATGTGTAGTCTAATGCACAATCCCTGAAGTCCACAACACACGGTAGCACTGGTGGACTACTTGCAAAACTAGTATGTGACTTGAGGTGTGTTCACAGCATATCCACAACGTAACAGAGCAGCCTATTCAAAATAACCATAAACTACCATTTCAACATTAATATAATCCTGAATGATCCTGTTAATGTTATCTGTTTTTGGGGAGCTCAGATATATAGCTTAGTTGTTTATTTGCAGCAAAAGGAAAATAGGAGAATGTTCAAATAATTTTCTGTGATACGAGTTTACAGCACATTTGACTTTTTCTCTCATTATCCATGTCCTTGCCAGTCGTGACAGATTTCCAGCTTGCCCAGGATACATGGGAACCCTGAAAAGCCTTTAGCGACATTTTGGAACGTACCTTTTCACCTCAGCTAACTTGTACTCCTCAGCTGATATGTAGTCCTTCAGAGACTGGATTAGCTCCTTCTCTGTGTAGATCAGGTCTGTCATCTGGCCTGTACAGTAATGGGGATAGAGGCATTTAAACTGAAAGAACTACTGTACTTCTTACTGACTCAAGCTACCTAGAAAGGAAAACATGGAAATAAGTTAATTGAATAACAACCGCAGAGACGTAATTGTGTTGCAGGATGTTTTCCATATGTAGGTAATTGACAAACTGAAAAAGCTGGCTTGCTGGCCACGGTGTTTCAAATTAATAGACTCCTGTTAAATGTGCTACTGCACATTTAACAGGAGCAGCAGCACTTCTTATGAGAGCCAGCCAGCCACTATAAACTTGTTAAAGCGTGTTTTGCAAAGACAAAGATAGTCGGAGAAAGAATTCATCCAACTTGCCTGCAAAAGGAGTGGTAAAGAAAGTTTGACAGAGAGTCGATTGTGCTTTGGTTTTATGGCCCATTTAATCTATTTACGGCGAAAGTGCTTTAACTCAGATTTCTGAGGCTATGATTGTATAGTATTACTGAGCTAACCACACTGGAGATGCAAGGCTTGAGGAGGGGCGCTATGTGTACTATTGCTGTAGTGTGCTACAGCAAACATTTCCATGGAAACGCTAAACCATACTGAACTAACTCACAGTGGTTGCCAAGGAGCACTAACAGTCAGTCCACAGTGCTGTTGTACCGTCCATTTGGCTAAACAAAATAAATCACTGCCTTTAAAGTAATCCCATTAGCTAATGAAATGATCGGAGCTGAAATAAATGCTATAGTTACAGTTTTTTATACTGTGCAAATAACAGGCAGGTAGTCATTTTGGAGAACTCCACACATCGAAGCGCATTATGAAGCAAAACGTAGTAGGCCTACTACAGCTTTGTTGATGTGAGAGGTTTGCGCCAATTTGTTTATGTTCCTATTTGCTAGTGATGGGTCTATGAGCCGACTCCTTTAAGTGAACGATGAGAGTCAGTATAATAATAATACTAATAATTAGATAATAACATACTCCATGAAACTCATGGCTTAAAAAAATAATGCATATTCATAAATAAATGAAATACTGTAATTCAATTAATTTTGTTACGTTTGGTGCGTTCCAAACTAATTGTAACTGAGAGTGTGCTTATTTTAGAGACATATAACACTTGATGATAGCTATTACAGAAATGCACATATATCACTTGATGATAGCTATTACAGAAATGCTTTTAGAAGCCATTATATGAAAGTTTATTACCCTTAGGGTTCTGAGGGTTAATGGTAAACAGAATAATAGTCTATCTTTTATCTGTTGGAACTGGGTGCGGGAGCTGTTGGAAGGTGTTGGATTCACTTGCTTCCATTCATAGCAGGCTATAGTTGTGAGTTTTGTTCTCTGTTCACGCCCACAGGTATTTGATAGCAGGTACTTGCACTTAACTTGTGTCGCTAAGTATTAACTGCACGTGCTCAGCACATGAACCTGCTCTCGTCTTTGGTGTATTCTGACAACATTAGGATAGGCATAGAGCCATGATATCAGTAGAAAGCTAGAACGTCTACTTTCAATATAGCATATCTGACACAAACGACAATTCCAATTTATTTAATAAGTTAATTCACTAACTGAAAGGCCATTGGCATTACAACAATCACCGTGCATGTCAAAATCTGATGTTTTAATAGCAAAAACAATGTAAAAGAATGGTAGGCAATCCTGGAAATAATATGGTTAGGCTATTTTAAGTGATAGACTTGCACTCATACCAATCATAGGTCATAATATTGTTTAATTATGCTAATTATGCTGAATTAAAAAAGCCAGAAGTGGTAGAAAATGAATAGCCGTTTGAGAACCAAAATCTCTTAATGCTGAACCGAGTCTAAAGAGCTGGCTCACCAAAAAGAGCCGGAAGGCCAATCACTACGATTTACAGAGCCAGGGCTGTGAATAAATATGATATTATTTTTTCAACACTCACAGAGAACAGTAAGATAGTGACATGCGAGAAGATATTTGGTGAATTTGACTAAATGTGTATTAGCTTACAATTAGCTTGCAATAGCTGACTTTACCTTTAATTGAACACTAACATTATACAGTTTATTTAACTAAGAAGTCTCAAAAGCACCCTAGCCAAGACAGGCAGCAGAACAATTACCAATGTTCCAGACATACAGTAATTTACAATGAAAATAAATAATTACAGAATTAGAACATTAATAATTATTCAATATTTGTCACAATTCGTCAGCATCAGGGATCAAACAAGGGTCATATGAATCACTCAAAACATCTACAGCCAGATGTGCCTGCCTCCAAGTAATTTACTTTAAATGCTTAACGTAATTTTGAAACTGATTCCAATTCAGAACAGACTTGAGGATATATAGTATGAATAAATGCTATTTACATACTTAATTAGAATAACAGAAATATTTTTACTGGGCTTTATTTGAGTTCAAGGTTTCTGGTTTCCTTGGTTGAGGAAATGCTAGACACTTCCTCTTCATAAGACACTCATCCAGTACATTCAGCAAAAGACATGCATTCCTGGTTTTTAAACGGCTCTATATTTAGAACTGTGGGCATTTAATCAGTGCTTACTACAATGAGCGAGCAGTACAATATTTTAGGCATTATTACTGCAATCCTCGAGTACCTCACGGCCTGATAATGTTTTAGGTACGTTTATAGTGGTCAAAGAAACACTATAAACATTCCCATTCAGTACGACTGCATATGATCAATATATTAGGTTGTAAAAAGTATGTTCTTAGCAGACCGTGATGAAGGAACAGCCATGCCTACCGATGGAAGTGAAGACTTCTGCACGTGTACCCAGGATGCAGCAGATCAGAGCCCAGGGCGCCAGAGAAAGTAACATCCTCATTCTGGCCTCCTCCCTGTAATCACAACCATAATGACATCATGTCAGGACAGAGCCGTTCATCCCTTTAAATCCCATTTCCGTCTGACATAGTAAAACGATAGCCCTGCATCTTCAGCAAGCTTTAATGGAGACTGACAGCAGCAGACACAATTCATTAAGAACCCCCCAACACGCAGAAACATGTAAATGCAAGCAATTGCGCTTTAAATAAATACACCTTCAACACAAGGGGACTCTGTTGCCATGGGCTTTGTGTGTGTGCAGCTGTTATGATAGGGTTGCTTAGGTTGTCCAACAGTGTTGCAACATAGTTTCCAGTGAGCTCTTCCTTCTTAATGAACAACCAGAGCTTCTGGTTAACAAATTGCCATGGCTTATGTCAAACCTTAACGTTGAGGGAAAGAATAAATAGCAAAATAGCAAGCTATAGGCCTACTATGGCGGTAGACATGCAGTTTACCAGATCTGTCAGAATCTATTTCATATGTATTAAGAATGTCAGAAGATATTTGTAAGCATACCACTACACATATTACAGCACCCCTCGGCTTGAAACACTTCACTGAGACACTCCCATTTTTTCTTTCCTTTCTAATCTTTAAACGTTACTCACCAGGTGCATAATAGTCATGACTAATAATACCTAATGAATAGGCCTAATACTTCAACATATAAATTGCATTGCACAAAACCCACATCCTGTAAGAAACACCGGTCCCAAAAACAAACACATTACTTGTATTTTGAGTACAATTTCCCTTTGCTGTAGGTTTTGCAGTTCAGGTTTTCTTCGTGTGTTGTACAGAGACTTTAGACATAAAACATCTGCATGGCATAGGCCTACAATGTGACTAGAGCCATGTGCTGTTTGATGAACTGCACATGCGGTGAGTGCTGGTTTCCATTGTTGTTCAATTGTAATGTTGCCACGATTTCATAACAGCAAATCGCTGTCCAATCAAAACACTAGTATTGAAGGGAACATGTGCTGTGCAGGGGACTTGGCTTTGGTAAAGAGCCCGCACCAGAGCTAAGGTCAAGGAAAAGAGCAAAATGACATCACAGAGTTAGAGGAACCGAAGTGCAACAACGTACTGGTATCACATTGAGTTATTAATAGAGGCTTAGGCACAATATCTGAAGAAAATGGAACAGTGTTACGTTTAGGTCACATATATTGATAGCCAAAAGTGTGTACGGTAGAATGAGGTGTAAAAAAACAAAAACCTTCCAGATCCACACAAACACCAGCAACCCATTTCAATTGAGCAACGAACTGACTGACATACAGTAACAAAAAGGACATTTGGGGATGTGAGATTTAAGGTGTTGTGTCCATAAACTTCCATAATCTTTATCCATAATCAATTTAGACTGCATAAATTGGAGAAGAATTGTTTATTCTGACTTTGAGTAAACAGTTAAACCTTCCAGCCAATGCGTGTTATGATTAACCTACTGTATCTACAGTACGTAACACGCCAAGCTTTTTTTCATGATTAGTTTCAGCAACCATCTCTTAAGAAGAAGGAATCAAGATGGAGTATCTGCTGCTATAACACTGTATACTGTAATCTGTGTCCAGAGAATAGGAGGGATGCAGGGTCAGATACAGTTTATGTAAACAGAACATGGAAAATACAACTCATCCTCCTTATCTATCTGATTCTGATCAGGACAGATGTAGGTATGAGGTACTGTAGTAGAAATACTGTTATGTACTTACTGAACTCATTTCAAACAAACACTATTTAGACCTCATTTTACAAATGACAAATGGACAAAGGGAGCAAACAACCAGAAAACTACGTAGGGATGTGAACATACAGCAAGTCCCTGTGAATTCAGACTAGATTCTCAGAAATACCAGGAGTACCAGTGAGTAAGAAGAAGCATATTGTCCTCTAAATACTCACCATATCAGAATTAACTAGTCTGTTTGTGAAGGCCTTTTCGGTACATGTAACACTAACAAAGAAATCATAATTTTATGAAGGCATTTCTGTCAAATGGCTGATGATGCGGATGATGTAATCTAAAGATACATTGTAATGGGTAGTTGTACTTGGATGCAAAGATAGTTGTAGTTCTGTTATCAGGATTTTGAATGTAATTTGAATTTTATCTTTGAAATCATCCAATAACTGAGGGCCATGTACATCTACAGTATGACTCATTGCATTCCCTGGCACTGCTTTTAGGACTCAAGCCTTTTCATTTTGCAACATTATTCTGTATGGTTTTATTTGTCTGACTGCAAAAACAGGAAATGTTTTCACAGCAGATTCAATATTCACCAAATGTTCTGACCTATCCATCTGCTTGTTGGAAAGAGATAGCTGACAGCAGGTCCATGGAATAAAACATGGCAGGTCAAAACCACAGCTGTATGGGGTCTGACTTGGGAAAATATCAAACTTTAACTAACTTTATGTCTGAGAACAGGGTTAAATGTGTATACTAAAGTCATTTTAGATGTGCAGTTTTTTGTGCAGTGGTATTTTAAATAATTAGTTGAAAATGTATGTTATTATTGCCAGACCGCGCGTAGCGTGACCGGACAATATGAGCAAATGTCAACAAGAAAAACTGTTGGTGGGCCACATATTTTCGGCAATTATTTACATGAGCGTCTATGATAGCGAAACAACGAGAGCATCTACCCTGCAGCTTGGTTAATGTTCAATGTGTCAAGTCAATGGCAAAGGTTTTCTATATAATTATCGGATGCCGCTAATTCCACGTCTCTGGCAAATGGGCTTTTGCACAACAAAATAGTAGTCATGCCCATATGTGTCCAGTTTGCAATGCAGTGTTCTATACCTGAAATTACATTGGTTAGACAAATTACAGACAAAAACACAAACAAAAACAAATAAAGTTGGGTAGACTACTGGCACCAAATTCCAGGTATTCCTACCGGCATGGGTTCAAATGTGACTGCTACAAATGTGACTGTACCATTCCCAACCATTATCCTCACTATCAGGTGCACACACATGTAGTCACTCAGACTAATTTCATCACGTTGATTATTAGGTCTGGACTACTACAATACATTTACAAACAGGCTATGTCATGATGTCTTTGCTGTAGTTAATAATAACACATTTACAGTAATATATTAACTTGATTTGTATTGTGGTTATACAGTATATTGAACAAATGTATAGTGGTCAAGGGTGCAATCCCCGCAAGGACCACTTGGGGACATTTGGTGGGCCGCATTTGGCCCTCGGGCTGCTAATTGAATAGGCCTGCAGTAAAGTATCTAGACAGTAGGTGGCAGTCATGCACCATGTAGACAGTAGATGGCGGTAATGCACCAATAGCGTTGGATTCCAGCTTCTGTGGAGTTTCACGGAAGAACCTTGCATGTTAAACTTTACAATTGGCTCATGCCTGCAACCGGCTGAACTCGGCTTGCCTAGTTTTTACCGTACTTGTTTTTAATTGACTGAATGAGAAAACGTCCCATCAACCTCAATCAATCAAACATCTTATACTTGTACTTTTACCATAACACCATTGACACCTTGGCCACCGCGAGGCGACACTGAGCTGAAGGGGTATTAGTAGATAAACTATATCAGTGGATAAGCAACATTAGGCATGACCAGATAGGAATTTATTATAGAAACCATTTGTAAGATGACCCCCCCTACGCCCCAAAACACCAATACCATAATACTATGTTTTACGGTCACAACTATACAATACCAAAGGCTGCAGGCTTATCGTCCACCCCTACATAATACGGTATGCACACGTTATTGCTCTACTCCTAGTAAGAAAGAAATAATAATACATAATAGTAATTCTTTGAAAAGGACTTCATTTAAAACATAAAGAGGGAATGGGATTCCGAGAAGCTATCATTCGCACTTGTTATGATTTAGAATCGCCAGGAACAGGTTAAATATTTATACACTCACTGACACCTTGGGAAATGTATCGGGTGTTCTCTTCCTTTCTCTGCTCCGAGAAGGTCAGTGTTGTTTTTAATAAATCACATGGGTGTCAAGCTAAGTGCACACGCACACATTACACCATAGGTCTACATCTTCATACATTTGAGTCTTGTAGTTGAAAAAATAAAATCAAAGATGACAACCCAGAATTCATTCTGCCATAAGAGCAAAGCTGTACATGTCACTGTATGATGCAATGACTTTGGTTGATTTCATCCTTACAACCTCCATCTGGCAATGAACACATCATCCAAATGTGGTGTCCAGGCTCAGCAGAAACCACGTTCATTTCTGATCTCTGTAGGTAGTTCTGTAAGTCGGTTTACGTAGTTTCAACTTCAAGACATTTATTAACATAAGAGACATGCAAGCACAATCAAGCATTCTAAAACCTATGTTATAGCTTGCATAAGTAAGATGTAGCATGTGCAGATGTGCACATTTCACATTACGTGCGCATATTATAGACTCTTGAATAAGCAAGCATTCGTGTGATGTGCATACCTTCAAGCATGTACTGATGCAACAAATCACTTATACAAAAGGCACATAGGCCTAATGGTATGCAAAACCTTTATCAAAATATGATGCTTCAGACACACATGATCACACAAATAAAATTGAGCATTTAAGTATCCAGGTCAATGCAGTAGTTGATATATTTTACTTGCATAAAGTTCCAGCCACCTGATAAACGGCCATTGCACAACACATTCCAACACATTCCTCAATGGTGCTAGGTTGCACATGCACCTCCCGTTTATTTTTGTAGTAGGATACTTATTTTAATCGATGAATGACAGACCGACTTTGGCCTTGCTGGCCAGACATAACGTGTGTCTGTCTATTACTGTGGTAGCCTACGTGTTTTCCAGATGGACCACAATGCATGTGACGTCACGCGTACAGCAGTTTCTAGAAATTCCCAATTCCTGATGTTCTGTAGAGACTACACACACATCTAATAGGTCTATTGCCTGGTTTCCTTTAAAACAACGGTTCCTCGCCACTTTATTTAGGGCTGTATGTGAAGTGTGCTGCCGTATATAGCCGCCGTGAAGAAGCTGTGAAGATAGGCTACCTATTTACAAGTTACAGCACACTTTTAAAACTTTCGCGATACTACACTGTAATGTCTACAGAACATACAAGAAACACTGACAAGGTGAAAACGAAAATATGGCGTTGACTTCATGTCATCATAGTCTACCCGTAGACCTACTGTATGTTCTAACAACGTTTGTCCACCAAAGCATTGTGAACCAGTTGTTAAGGCAACCAGCAGCTTACAGTACCTACAGCATGTTCGGACTGCAATAGTGGAACATGCAGCACACGCAAAATACATTGTTTCAAATAGGGCGCATTCGATCTGTCCTTACCTTCTGTTTTGATTGTTGAGCTTGATACAGTGTCACAGTTCACTATTAACGTAAATATGTGCGGGCACCCTGGGAGTAAAGAGGACTTAACTAAATAGATTTCCACTTCGCTGCCACGTACAGAACCTCCTCTCACATCGGAACACGATTACCTCTTTTACCTACGAAATGCGCAACCACATTAATTGTCTCGCGTATAGACTACTGTGTACTTTAACATGTTGGTAGATTATCCAAATAGAGAGGTAACGAAAATATATAGATACATGTAGATAGGCCTACAGTTCTAACGAAAGCCTACAGTTCTAGGCCTACATAGCATACTGTACTTGTTTGATTTTTTGTTTTTATTAAGTTGCCGAATTCATACGTGTTTTCCAGTTAATATTGCTCATGGTCAAATTAGGACAGATTTATGTCTAATTCGGTTGTTAGGCCTGGGATTTATCATACGGATTAATAATATACCTAGAAGGCTGTTTGTTAGCATTATTATTCTAAAATATAAAATAAATTATAGGCTTGCCGTTTCATATGCTATCCTGCCACATTTCCTGTTTCCAAATAAAAAGTGTGTTTCATTTTTGCACTTTTTTTCCGACTTTACTAAGAGAAAGGAGTATGGCAGTGATGGGTAATGTTAGAGGTCTCCCCTTTTATAATACTTACGGTAAAGTCAACCATGCTATCTGTCACGTTTACATTTCGGTTCGCCGATTCCAGCTCAGCAAACAACTGCATAAAAAAATCGGTATAGGTCTACACATCTTTCCACGTATAGCCTCTCTATCGGACCCTATGAAGTTAGTAAGTAAAAAAGAATCGGATGAAACACGCTTGCAGAATGTCTGTCTCAACACTGGCCTATTTGTTTGGAAAACACAAGACAATGTTAACTTTAATTTGTTACACTAAACAAAATGTAACCTAAACTGAGTTTTTCCTACCCATATTTAGCAAGTCGAAGTAAAATATATGAATGTACACAAAATGGTTCTCTTTTGTTCGTTAATTAGTGATTTTACTAATCTTTGTAAATATAATTAATCTACCTGACAGATGCAGCATATCAATATGTTGATTAATCAGCATGATTATTGCACAGGCATGCTTTAGATTGGTCACAATAAAATTACACAAATGTTTTATTTTGAGAAATTACAATTATTTATTTCTCACTAATCATGGCTTCAAATCAAATCAATCAAATCAAATTATGGCTATTTCACATAGGGCTGCAGATGTGAATTGTTTTGGGGATTACTTGCAGGTCAGAAACTGAGTCAGTATCTGGTGTGACCACCATTTGCCTTATGCAGTGCACGTTGTTGATTGTGGCCTGGAGGAGTGCTGGTCCACTCTTCAATGCCTGTGTGAAGTTGCTGGATATTGGAAGGAATTGGAACACAGTTGTCCACATGGTCTGCAGTTATGAGGCTGATTGGATGTAATTATCTGAAACAACGTTGGAGACTGTTTATGGTAGTGAGATGAACACTTAACTCATGGGCAGCAGCTCTAGACAATCATGCAGTCATCATGCCAGTTGCACGCTTCCTAAATATGTTCGTCTATATGGAGTAACGCAAATAGATGCACAAATAACACTTACGGATTTGCAAACATTTTGGAATAGCAAAATTATTTAATTGCCTAACAACATTTATGTGTTTGGGGAAGTTCAAGGCAATGTTGAGTTGTTTTTAGAAAAAAAAAAAATTAATTATTCGTATGTGATCTTCCTTATTCTGGTTCATCTTCCACATCCAGTAACCCACACAACTTTGCTGTATCCATTCATTCACCAAATCCAGCTACATCTGTCTTGGATCAATGGAGTCAGTGGTTTTCAGGTCAGTGTTGTGAATTAATTTCACCAGTAGATGTCGCTGTAAGCCCACACTATTGTCTAACTGGCGTGGCTTTGAAAAAGTGATGTCACAGACACAGTATTTAGGAGTTGCTGGGTTCGAAAGGTTAACCTCCGCACAACTCCCTATATCTTCATCAGGTAAATATAATTCTACTCCCCACCCCAAACAGCTGGCCTTAGCTATGACAAAATTCAATAAAATAACAGCACCTCTCCATGGCACCATACAAAGTATTCAACTAATCCATAAAAATAAAAACACTTTTCCAGGCAGTTAGTCCTGATTCATTCAAGTCGACCAACATGGGAGAGGCCTGCATATCCTTAGCTGTTACCCTACGTTTTTCTAATTGTTATTATCTATAATATTTGTGCTCGAGTTATATTTTGTCAGGGATGAAGCAGGCAGGGTGGACCCAAACGCACGACACTCAGCTATTCTTGGCAATGTGTTTTAATGACAGGAACACGCAAACAGGGCTGACATCAAACAATAATCCGACAAACACTACAGAACACACTAGATTTTACATACAGGATCACAAGACAGACCATTGGGCACATACAACGAGGGGCGGGTGAAATCAATGACAATTATAATGGGCAAGACCAGGAACACAGGGGAAACAGACTGGAACACATGGGAAACATGGTCTGGAACACATGGACTGGAACACATGGAGGTGGACAGCAGAACATGACAAGACCCCCCCCTCAAGGGACGGCTCCCAGACGTCCCTCAAGGGTAATGGGCCGGGCGGCATGCAGAACGGTGAGGTGAGTCCGGGGGGTCGGCCCAGGGGTTGGGCGGCCAGGCTGAACCAGGGTGGGTCAGGAGGTCGGCCGGGAGGCCGAGCAAGACAGCAGCGAGACGGGTTAGGAGGTCGGCAGGGTGAACAAAGGGCCCCACCGGCGGGCCGAGTTCAGCGGCGACACAGACTGCGTGAGAGCCGGATCATAACGGTCCTCGGAAGGCACAGGCAAAACGGAAAACGCCTCAAGGGGCGGCGGAGAAACAGATACAGGAGGCGCGGGGGCCAAACTAAGGTAATTGAGCCTGATGCTAGCTGCCTGGGGTGCAGTGACAGGTGGGAAGCTAGCAGGCCCACTGCTAGCTCCCTGGGGTATGGGACATGACTTGGGGCTAGCAGGTCTGCGGCTATCGGGCTGGGGTGAGGGGCTTGGCTGGGCGCTAGGGACAGGCCACAGGCCTCTCTTTAACTTGGCCAGCTCTACCCGCAGGCAAACGACCTCCGGGACTCCCCTGAGCTCCGGCCTGGAGGACAGGAGGTTGTCCATGATTGCTATGGCGGCTAGCCTGCGCTCCGGGTCTGTGGCGTCGTGATAAACACCACACACAATCATGAAGGCGTGCCTCACCTCTTCTAGCTCCTGGAGAAGGGTAGTGTCCGCTGGGTCCATGACGTTGGTCGGATTATTCTGTCAGGGATGAAGCAGGCAGGGTGGACCCAAACGCACGACACTCAGGTATTCTTGTTAATGGGTTTTAATGACAAGAACACGAAAACAGGGTTGACATCAAACAATAATCATATAAACACTACAGAACACACTAGGTCTTACATATAGGATCACAAGACAGACCATTGGGCACATACAACGAGGGGCAGGTGAAATCAATGACAATTAACATGGGCAAGACCAGGAACACAGGGGAAACACAGACTGGAACACATGGGAGAAAACATGGAGGTGGACAGCAGAACATGACATATTTATTGGGCTACAATCATTACATTTGAAAACACATCAGCTAATTAGTCCCTGAATTGATGTTCCTAAATGCTAAAAACTCAAACCAACTAAACAGGGATTTTAACGTTTGTTCACATACATTAAAATTGTATTCTTCTGTGTTATTATTCTTTTAGCTGAAGTTGGTAATTTTTATCTTAAATACTTTACACATTTTGTCTTTTTTTATGTATGAAGACATTTAAAAAACAATAGCTGTGTCATCTACTGATTTCCACTAGAGGGTACAGTAGCATAGTATTCAGAATTAATTCTGGGATGACAAACATATTCTCATAAAAATGCTTACCCAAGAAATGTTAATGTATTGTTATTGAAATACTTTGATCATTGAGGGAGAAACATTTTTGCATGCGCATACATGTTAGCATTCAACAGTTTACCAATATTATGTGGCACAAACAATCTTGCTTCAGCGATCAATTAATTGATCAATACAGTCACTGTCATACTGTCACTCTTTGCTAAGCAAATTAACCCCCAAAGGATCCTAAAGTCAAGCAACATTTTAAACTAAATACTAAATCACAATAAATTATTTTATGTCTCTAAAAGATATTTTATAATTCAATGCATTTATATTTTACAAATCACATCTGCTGTCTATCCAGTCCTGCATCTGTGGACATATACACACATCGCCGCAAATGCCACAATCAGCATTCTTTCTTCACCTTAGTTTACTCTCAGCAGTGAAATATGCTATCAAACTATGATGTGGTGATTATGCCGATAACTGAATGTCTGGTATGTCATGCATCGAGCCACACATGAAACATTTTGCATGTGTTCAAAAAAGAATACTAGTTTTAGGATTGTATCAAGTGTCTCTGATATACTGTATCTTGGTACGTGTATGAAAAAAAGTATTTTTCAAAATATGTAGCTGGCTTTGTTGGGACTCAGAGCCATCATGTTTTAGAGTGTCACATGATGACAAAATAACTATAACACAAACCAGCATCCCATTCCACCCATTCATTTAGTGGAGGTTAAATCTTTCCAGATGTTATAAGGGATTACATTCGTAGGGACTTTGTAAAAATACGGCAAATAATGCGTCAAAGATGCTCCCTTGTTTTACAGCGATAATTTAGTGTGAACACATGCACATAAAGTACATATATCCTTATATGCGCCTGCGTGTTTGTGTGTGTGTATGTGTGTGCGCGCTTGCGTGTGGTAGTGTTTAAATTTACAGCTGCTTTCTATGCCATGGTGATTGAAAGTTAACCCACAAGAAGAGGTTTGGGTTTCAGTTGCTTTAATCAGGTCTCTTCTGGGCTAAAAGGCTTGGCTGTGTCTTTGTCTCTGTATCACACTGAGTCCCATGCCAAAACATTAGGCTTTGACAAGATAAATAGAAAAAAGTAGGATATATTAAGTGTGTATATGATAATACGTCAAATGTGTGCACAATGTTCTTCTAATAAGAATAAGCAATTTTATACACTTTATTGTTTTGTTATGCTCCTTACATTTTTATTAAAGTACCTTGTTATCTGAATATTATTGCTAACTAAAGCAGGAGCAGGTTAAGGGGGTGTTTCCATGTAAAATGTATGTTGTACAGCCCTTTGAGACTGCAACGGGATTAAGGGCTATATAAATAACATTGACGCCAAATGTATGATGCCAAAAAGTGCTTTTGGTTTTGTGAATGGATGTACAACCATGTGTCCAGTCAAGTTATGTACCAAGCAATGGTTCAAGCATGACTGTTTGCTAACTCATTTCAGACTGGATTACATTGACTTGTCTGTCAACACAGACAATATGAGCTCCCTGAGGAGTGACAGAGTGGTGCTCACGCCATGCCTAGGTCGAACATAATTAGCAAATAAACAGTACACTATGTATGTGCCTGTAAACAGTAAGTACAACACTATATTATTATTATTTAGATACAGTGGTCATAGGAGAAATTGTTAGCTACTGTATAATACAAACGAATGTTGAAACTCCACCAAACATTCAACGTTGTTCAAATAAACGTTGAATTCTTCAGTAATTTTCGACCCATGTCTTGGTCATGATACAGTATCTACAAGATAAATTGTTTGGCTTACTAACACGTAATTTTAAATAAATCAACTATTGACAGTTTAGTGAACATAAACAGTTATGTGTCGCAATAAAATCAGCTTATGCTTATCTGTATCTTATATTTTCCTTAATCAGTACACCGCTCAAAGAGTTTCACATATCACACGTACACATTTTTAAGGTTCACTACTTGATTGTGCCCGGAGGCTCCCATTTTTATTTACAGTAGCCACATGCATCATTAAATCTAAATCGAGTGGAATGTATACTGTTATAATTTGAATGCGTGTCTATTTGTTTAAGTACAGTACTGAAGGTGTTTGATTCTTTTATTGTCCCTCTCACTTTATACATCACTTATTTTTGTACTGCGTCTTTGCACTGTCCTTGTGAATGAAAGCACATGTGTGTGCGTGTGCATGTGTGTGTGTGTGTGTGCATGTGGGCGTGCGTGCATGTGCGTGCATGTGCGTGCGTGTTTGCGCGTGTTTGTGCGGAAGTCTATATGTTTGCACATGTCTCATTTGACTTACAGCCCGTCACCGAAACATTTTCGAGGAATCCAGCATATCATTGTGTTACAGCTTCCCTAATATTGACACAGCTTTTTCTACTGAAAGAACAGGAGGCTAAACCAGATGCAGAAACAAGTCCTTACAAATAGCAATTGGGAAATATTGTAGGAAGGACACAAGGAGTGAGGCTTGTCCCAGAACTAGACTATTATACTGATCCGACAGGTCAATGCTAGTCCACCCGTGGCTGTCTGTTAACATTAGACTATGGTACTGTAAAGGCTGCATAACAGAAACCCCATCATATGCAGTACACATGCTGTTTTCACGGTGCTTCAAAGTGCTTCAAAGTTTGCCAAAGGAAATACCTCCTTAAGGATACTGTTACTTTAAACGTGTTTTATCGTGTCAGTTGGGTTTTCTTGCACATGATGTAGTGCAAATAAATGACAGTTTAGACGTTATGTGAATGCTTCTGTGTTTTTCTGTGAATCTGATATTCTAAACAGGTTACAATGAGAACAAAATCGTCTAAACGGCTTAAACAATTTTACAGAGAATCCAGATAAGACATGAACACTGCACCACAAAACACACCTCCTGTCCCAGGGTTGGTTTACAACATAAACAAGAGAGCTGTCAGATGGGATCATGCAGTAAAACAGAAACCCTGAAGGATGTTTCTCTAGGGGTTTTTACATTGTAGGTTAGTGCAACTTGTAGGCTATAGGCCCTTTACCACACAAGGTCTGGTCTGGCATTCCAGACGTTTCCCCGGCAGTAAAAGACGTGAATGAGAAAGGCAGGCTGGCAAATGTCGCTTGACTTGAGTATTATTCGTTCTGTCCATTTCTGGATGGATAATGGATAATGCTCACAGCCTGGCAGTTGATTCACCGTGTTCACAATAGAAAACCAGTTAATTTCCTACACTGTAGATATTATGAGCCCACCAAAACCACAAAAACACAGTTTTACATGACCTTTGGTTTGGACTACTGCTGCTGGCTGTCATATTACATTGTAATCCAGAGCACTCTGTATTCATTAGGAAAGGGTGGTTGACTTGTAACACTAAAGGGAGTCATAGAAAACGACTTGTCTTTCAGCCATGTGTTGGAGCAATCAAGGAGCCAAGACGAGGATGGCAGACCATCAAAGGCCTGCTTCTAGAAAGAATTAAGGTTCCCAGGTCTTCGTCCCATTATAGTTCATACTAAATCGTATTTGATCACTTAAGAACAGAAACCATGCTCCTTGAAAACAACTGCCTGTTTGAAGAAACATGGCCAGATCCTGAGAGAATTAGACGGACACACAGCGAGAGAGAGAGAGAGAGCGAGAGAGAGAGAGAGAGAGAGAGAGAGAGAGGTTTCTCCATCTCGAATGCTACTTTACAGAGAGAGAGAGACTTTTCATAATTCAAATGTATTGAATTATGCTCCTCGAAAACCATTGCCTTAAGGAAACAACCAAAATCCTGAAAGAATAAGATGGACAGACAGAGAGACAGAGCGGGAGAGAGAGAAGGGGGGGGAGGGAGGGGGGGGTGGGGATGAGGCAGAGATAATTTTCATAATTCAAAATGTTTTGAATCAATCTTAAAAGCATAGCTTTGCTTAGTAACTGAGTAACTGAGTAATTTGTTTCCGCTTTAGTTTTCTCTTCAATTGAGAGAGGGAGAGGAGGATTTCATGCCATTAGCTGCAATACATTTAAAATAAATGATGATCTAGTTTCCCCAATTAGAAGCTCAGTTTCTAAAAGTATTGTCAGACTTTGTTATCACACAATTAAGTCATATTCCGGTAATGTGCTTGTTCTCTGAATCTGGATTGATACCCCGGCTTGTCGCTCTAAAATCACTGTGCTACAAACCTGTCAAGCAAAACTGACTTGACCTACATTTATAGCAATTTTATAGTAATATTATAGTAAAAACAAATAATATTGATGTATAATGTATATATATATATATATATATATATATATTATATTAAATAAATAAATACATTTTGTTTGATATGAAGACTTATTGCGTACACAAAGACCCCATTATCTCCACATACCGCCAAATTGCCTAGATGATATATTAACTACCTCTAAATATATTTCTGCTAATGTTGTTGGAGAATGGCCTTCAGATACTACATTGGGGTCAAATAAATGACAGAGGCAAGCAGCTAACCTAAAATAGAACAGGCGACAGTCTGCAAGTCATTATGCTAAGAAGGTAAGCTCTCTCCGTTCAGAAGCCACAAAGACATTCCTCAGTGATGTCTCAACATGGCTCAGCTATAATACCTTTATACCTTAAACAATATTTAGAATAACATCACACACACACACACACACACACACACACACATACGGCACCACAACAAAATATCCCATTTGTCACATTTTAGAATGACTGTAAAAACGTTACCTCTGTGCATTCATCACCACCTCTAGTTAGAATATTATGAGTTGTGGGCTCCTCTGAGAACCAGTACATCAAAATCTCAGAGTGCTGTGCACAGCTGTGCACCAGAGGAATCAAATGGAGCCAGCCAAACACTCATCACAAATAACTCCTGCTTTTACAGCACAAACCAATGAATCTGCTGTGCCTGTGTGTGTGTGAGTGCAACTACAGTATCACTGCTGGAGTTGTTTGTGTGTGCGTGTGTGTGTGTGGAGGAATGGGTTGGCTTGGGTCCCGAGAAGAGCAAAACAGGTTAATTACTCTTCAGTAATGCAGGAATGAAAGGTAAACAAGAGAGACAATGAAACACATGAAACAAAAACCAGACACAAGTAATTTCCTTTGTGTGTGTGTGTGTGTGTGTGTGTGTGTGTGTACTTATTGTTGGATCTCTTTCTTTCTCAGTGCTGTTTGGACTTCCATACGGGGGTGAGAGGGCACATTTTAGAACAGGAGAGGGGGAGAATAGATACATAAAGATAGGAGTGAAGCAACATTTCACAAAAGCTACTTAGACAAAAATATCCTACTATACAGTACACATACACACAAACCTACTTCTAGTTTATTCATTTTTATTGTAAGTTCCAAAATGCTCACAAATGCTTTCTTTGTTCTCACGTGTGTGCTATAATATCAATAAACCCACATTAGCCAAAAGCCAAAGCTTGTTAACCTTGCTTGACTGATTTAAACCTTTATCTAAACAAGGCTGGCATGTTTGTATTGGTGCCCTTGCTGTGTGCTGTGTGCTTGTGTGTGTGTGTGTGTGTGTGTGTGTGTGTGCACGCGTGTTTGTGTGAGTGCGTGCGCATGTGTGTGTGTGTGTGTGTGTGTATTTTTGTTTACAAATACAGTACTGTTACTGCAGTGGTGCATTTGTGTGAATGTGTGAATCTCTCCCCCTCATAAATAAGCATCCTGTAAATAGGTTATGTGTGTTTGCGTGTTTACCCATGTAAACAGTTGTCCATAAGTGATGTGTGTTCCTTATACACAGGTGTGTGATTTAACAGCTTTTAGCTTTTAACAGAGGCAGCTGCAGAACACTGCAGTAATTCATCTGGTGTTGGATTCAACACAGTGCTCTTTGGAGAGGTACTGTATATTATGCTGCAGAGCTGTAGAACTGCCACGAAATGTACTATTAAATCTATGTATAATAACACTATTTAGTATCCCACAGGTTTTTGTATAGGGGGGATACAAGTGTTTTGCTAGTGGCCCTATACAGTTTGACACCTTGGGGATGTAATCCAAACAAACCTTTTGGCTGAGCGTTGACCAACCTAGCCACTAACATATCCTGCTCTACACAGTCCATGTATTCTGTACAAGCTGTACTAAGTACATGCTTACAATGGCTAGATGTTTTGTGAAGTGTTTTCCATACTGAATTGTCAGTATTGCAGACCATACTAGGGCCTGATGAATGCTCAGCTTCAACTGTGCAGTAAGCTCCCCAATGAGGACTGGAATGAAGCATGCTTCACTTTTGTTGTGGCGGGGTGTGGGAAATGAGTTTAGTTAGCCCCCAGGGTAACATGACCCCATGTGTGTGTGTGTGTGTGTGTGTGTGTGTGTGTGTGTGTGTGTGTGTGTGCACGTGTGCGTGTGTAAGTGTGTGCGTGTGTGTGGACAGTGGTCTTTTGCTTTTCCTATTCTTCCTGTTAAGTCTGCCATGTAATTGCTTGTCTCCAATTCAGGACCAGACAGGTTCAGTGAACCCTGAATGCTGATGTACTGTGTGTGTGTGTGTGTGTGTGTGTGTGTGTGTGTGTGTGTGTGTGTGTGTGAGTGCGTGTGGGTGTGTGTGAGGGTGTGTGCGTGTGTGTGTGTGTGGGTGTGT
>JAODUE010006709.1:0-29872 GCA_027564755.1 Amblyopsis hoosieri
GCAGTTCTGAAGGCGAAAGGGGGTCAAACACAGTATTAGTATGGTGTTCCTAATAATCCTTTAGGTGAGTGTACATGGCACTATAGGCTGCCCTATACATTGTTGGCCTGAAAAATAAATATTTTATCAGCCAACAACGGGTCCTTGGCCTAAAAACATTGAGGACCTCTGGTCTAGTGCTTGACACAGCACCTATGAGTGATCCTACCAAATGTATTTGTCCCCCTCTACCAAATCTATCACAGCTTTCCCCAAAATAATAGAAATCAGTCTTTGAATAGATTCCATTTGCAGGTTATTTGTATGGCGTTTATACTGTAAATGCTATAACTGTTACACTTCGTATATTTCTATTTCTGCTAAAATGTCTCTGTCCTGGCTGATTCTTACAAAGCTGAGGGGAAGGCTGTGTGCCCCCTACCAACTGCTATTTATCCATCTCTTAGCTTGCCACAAAATAATGTTAATCAGTCTTTGAATAGTTTCCATTTGCAGTTTAATTTGAATGGTGTTCTGTTGCAAAAACATACAACAAGGTCATTTAGTTAAAAACGCATGCATATAAAATGAATGTGCAAAAGTACATTCATAGGCTTGGCAAATAATGTAGACAGGAAAAATGTACATGGCTAAAAATATAGCTCAATTAAAACAAAAAAGAAAAGTGTATATATCTATATCTCATAAAAATAATTATTTGTGTTTAACACATTAAAGTTTCTCCAGGTCAAATCATCCATCTTCTTCATCTTGTATGAGTAGACAATGCAAACCACCCGTCTCCTGCCTTTAGTGAAGAGAATAAATGTCAGAGCACAATCTTAATGGTGATAAGATGAAGCCTGATCTATGTCACATACACTGTGTGTGGTGCCTGACGTGGGATGTCCTGTTTCTTCCCCAAGGCTCAATGAAGACACTTCACTTCCAGCTGATCTGCAGGACAACAAAAAGGTACAACCGTGATTACGTTCCAGCAAACTACAATTCCCACAAGTTCTTGACAGAAAACTTGCCATTTAAATGTTCTCAACACTTCCAAAAGAACTATGCTGATTTATATTGAAGCACTATTCACAGAATAAAATCAATAAAACATCAGCAATGGCTGGTCTGTAATTCTGGTGTCACCAGAATGACTTTGATAGGACATAGGACATGCTATATTGTAGATTTAACATGCTGTACATGACCAAGCCCCTTATGGGCCTACCATCATCAACACAGTGACGCAGCTTGATCATAAGCTAATGTTGACTCTAGCCAAATACTTAAATAAGATGTAGGAATTATTCTTTACTAAACTTAATAATAATTAAAAGTTATTCAGTCAAGCTATCTATATTTTAACTTTGCATGTGATAGTCAAAAGACATATGCTTTCATAATTATATCAAACTATGGAGCCATAAAAACATATTTTAAGGAACATGGTGGATATTATCTAATAGATAATATCCACCATGTTCCTTAAAATATTCCCTATACAAATCCTAATACACAAGTAACAAATGTACTTAACACACCTTCTTTCATTACCACTGGCCTGCGACAGAGAGTACTGTGCAGAAAGCAACATGGCTGACTCTGGCGTCGCTCTTTCCTCTGAGGAGGACAGACAGAGATGCTGGCATAATAACAAGACTGAGCATTGTAATGCATTTCAATGGAAGCAAAAATGGAACGCTTCTGGTCTCAAAGGTTTAGCTTTTGCAAGCTAAACATATGATAATACACTTTGTCAAATTCAACATTTTGCTATCTTACCGTTCTCTGTGCACGTTGAAAAAATATTCTACACAGCCCTGGCTCTGTAAATTGGAACATAAACAATGTGGCGAACATCGCATGCATCAACAAAGCTGTAGCACTACGCTTTGCTTCACAATGCATTTCGACGTGTGATCCGCCACCGCGGAGGACCGCGGAGCGATACTGTTTCGATTTGAGCTCCTAGGAATGACTGACCATACCTTAAAGTGTGTGTGTGTCGTAGACAGCCCCCAGACAGCTAAGTCTACCACGCTTGGCCTGAAACAAAGTTAATTTACCCCAAAAGAGTTCACTGCAAAAATACAGGTGTGGCCTCAGATTGATCGTGGGTACTTAATGCAATACTGTATGCTCAAAATACCCATTAAGGCCCCCAGAGAGAAATAAGTTATAGCAATAGTATGGTGGCATCCGTGGACCTCCCCATTGACTTGACTAAAGAGTGAAAGGTTTGACAGGAGGTGGTGCAGCCAGCGTACCGGTCAAGAGTGGACTGAGGGCAGAGGGAGGTATAGGGGAGATGGAGGGTGAGACCCTGGCCGTGGCGCTTTGCTGCTGCTGCTGCTCGATGAGCTCCAGTAGTCTGGTCCTGGCCATCGCACTTTGCCTGTTGAGCTCTAGGAGACGCTGCTCCACACTGGGGCTGTCCTGCACGGCAACCTGGGTGGAGGCGGCAGAGACAAATGGTTGTGTGTGAGTCGTAGAAGCCCCTCCCCTTCCCCCCCAGCCAAGAAACACATGTCCTCTCCAACTGTTTCTCTTTGAAACATAGATACACAAAGATAGAAATAAAATGATGTAACCTATTTTACTACCAGGCGTGATTTAATGTAAGACAAAACAACAGAAATACAACTTGGATTGTGTGTGTGTGTGTGTGTGTGTGTATGTGTGTGTGTGTGTGTGTGTGTGTGTGTCGGGGGTACTGTCTGTACAGGTGAGAGACAGTAATACAGTGGTACCTGCTGTTGACGCTCTCCAGATGAACCCTGCTGGCTATTCCTCCCAGCGCTTCCGACCTCTGACCTCCTCCAATCTCCATCTCCCTGAGGAGTTCTCCTCCCCGAGCTGTCCCGCCCGGTGCCGCTATTTGGAGACCCCGTTCCCGAAAGACGCCTGGCCTGGCTGAGCTGGCTGATGTCGGCAAGCATGGACTCCTGAGAGAGCCGCGAGTGGAGCGAGTCGGACGTCCAGCCCGGGGAGGAGGAGGAGTCGCGGGACAGGCCGGAGAGCACGGAGGGCGCGCTCGGGGACGGGAAGTCGTCATGAGGAATTCCCTCGTGAGGAGGCACACGGCGAACCGCTGGAAACGAGAAGGGAAGGGGTTGACGTCAGGGGAACTCCAGGGCTAACGGGAGAACCAGGGTTCACACACCAAGTCAAATGTCAGACTGCCTGACTTTCACTGGTTAAACACATGCTTTTCCATGCCCTAGAATGAATGGGAAAACAGGCCACCAGAACCATGCCGGTATAAAAGACATAAAACAATAAACCATGTGATGATATTTCAAGTACATTCAGACCAATAACTTAAAGATGTTTTGAGACATCTCAAAATCTATTACCGTGTCCGGTAACATTGTGATGAATGGCAACTAAAATATAAACATGATCAAATTCCCTGACTTTCTATGTGTGGAATAGACTTTGTAAAAACACTGTGATATAGCACAACCTGGAACCTGGATAACCTACGATGAGTGGATGCTAATGACAGACATGCGGGGGGCGGGGGATCTTTGTTACCAGGGCCGTGATGGCGGCTGTCTCTTTGCTGAGGCGGGGAAAGAAGTACAGCCGGTGACACGGGGGCTGGGGCAGGCATCTGCTGAGCCGGGATTGGCCGACAGTCTAGGCGAGAGACACCCACAAAAAAATCTAATTAAAAAAAAAATCAATTATGTGGAATGTATCACTCCATCGGCAGCCATACTTAGACAGACTGATTAACACAAGCATGCAAAAGAGTTCAATTTGAACCTGCAGCGGTGACATCCGAGTCCCAGTGTGTTCCCAGTCCTCCCAGAGCCTGTACCAGTGTGTCCACCTTCTGCTCCAGGTGAGCGGTCCTCTGATGAAGCCCCGTCTGCAGTGAAGAAACATGGCTGAGATCAGCTCAGACTGACTTCATACATGCTCAGACAATAACAATCTAAGATCACAAATTCTTATTGTATGAGCCAGGTTCACACTGTTAACAATGAGCTTGGAAGCACAACCAAAATATAACTATATCCCGCAGGAGTTTCTGGACTGATTTGGTAATGTGTTATCTTAAATTAGTAAGAATCTACAACTTGGTAATATAATAAAGAAATGTCACTAAAAGACTGATTACAATGACTAAATGTAATTAATCACTGATGTAATATGATAGCACCCACTAATGACAGCCTTCATATTTGCAATGCTGAGTGCGTGTGGTGAGGCCAAAAATAGCACAAAATGACTATACAGCAGGGCTATTCATCCCTGGTCCTGGAGAGCTACTGCCCTGCATGTTTTAGATATCGCCGTGCTCCAACACACCTGATTCTAATGAATGGGCTGTCATCTAGCTCTGCAGAAGCCTGATAACGACCCATTCATTTGATTCAGGTGTGTTGGAGCAAAGAGACCTCTAAAACATGCAGGGCAGTAGCTCTCCAACACACCCCTGTTGTATATCAATACATATGTTTAACTACTTCTACATACTGTA
This sequence comes from Amblyopsis hoosieri, assembly GCA_027564755.1. NCBI lineage: Eukaryota > Metazoa > Chordata > Actinopteri > Percopsiformes > Amblyopsidae > Amblyopsis > Amblyopsis hoosieri. Next base: position 4,478 of record JAODUE010006709.1, read on the forward strand.
TGTCAGGGCTATTCAATCCTGGTCCTAGAGGGCCGCTGCATGTTTTAGATGTCTCCCTGCTCCAACACACCTGATTCTAATAAATGGGTCGTTATCACGCTTCTGCAGGATTGGGCACCTGGGCACTGATATACAACACACACAGCAGTGGGGCAACGTGTGTGTGTTACCTGCAGGGCGGCGCTCTCCTCTCTTAAAGTAAGCATCTCAGCGGTGAGTGCGTCTATGAGGCTCCGCTGCTCTGTCACCTCCTTCTCCAGTCTACTCCTCTGCTTAGCCTCCTCCTGCGCCTCCTCCTCCCTCTAAAACACACAGCACAACAAGTTACACCGGAACATTTTAAAGGTGAGCGTGCCATGTACTGTACGACATGTGTCCAGGTGTATTTCCCTATAATGTATCAGTAGTGCTCAAAGCCTTTGACCTATGACGCCATAAATAACTATTGTAATTAACATAATTGGAAATTAATGAACAATATAAACAACCATGAAAAGCATTAAAGAATGTCTGTACATTTCATAAACGTTTCAAAATATAACAGTAAAAAAAAACTAACAAAAATACAAAACTAAAGAAACATTATACTAAGATTAGCAAACAAAAACATTTCACACCCGTCTAAAAGCATTTTCTGGGGGTCCCAACCCACAGGTGTCAGGAACCCCTACCACAAGCCATACGTACCTCTCTACAGAGCTGCGCCAGTCGTCCTAACACAGACACCAGCGCTACAGAGAACCCCGTGAGGCTTTGCGGCGTCCCGGCACATGTGGTCTCAGGCTCCCAGGGCCCCAGGAGGTCCAGGTCAGCCTTCACCTGGTCCAGCATGGTGTGCAGCAGGCCCAGGCTGCTCTGGCTCCCCGCCACACAGCTGAGAGTGGAGCCCTCCAGCTGGGAACCCTGGGAAACGCACCCTCCACGGACCCTCCTCGTCCTGGGTGAACGCCCAGTCTGCCTCTCTGAGCAGCAGCAACACACACACACACACACACACACACACACACACACACGGAAGATAAACCATCACTCCATTTTATTTGAACCACCGGTAGTAATGACTTAAAGGTGGAGTCAGCGAATTATCTCCTCACGATCTGTTCTGTGTGCACGCTCAAAATAATAATCTGGTGTTTCTACACAGCCCTGGCTCTGTATATATGGGAACACAAAGTGGTGTAGACCGCACCACACAACACTATCCTAGCCGTGGCAATGTGTGTTCAATATGGGGGGCGGAGCTTCTGAGGGAGCACCCTATGGCATTGAAGGGAGAGGTGTTTGTGTTTTGATTTGATTTCCAATATCAACACTCTCTCTCCAGAATCCCTGACTCCACCTTTAAAGATACATTCCTCAATTGTGTTGTAGCTTCCCGAGAATCCAAACATTGGCTTCAACAATTCATTCTGGACACAAAGTGAACAAGGTACTTTTAACCAATGCAAATGGTTTTCAGAATGTTACCTGATTGGTTGAGAGTGGAGTCCTGATTCAGAGACTGGGGAACGAGGCTGTCGTCTTTATCATCTTCTAATTGGTTCAGATGGGACCGCAGTCGCAGAACAGCCCCTGTGGCATTGAGAGCTGGATGGCAGTGAAACAATTCAGTGCTCGTCTGTGACAGCAATGCTCGATTATACGTCTTCATGACCGATCACGACCAAGAAAATAATAGTAAATTCATTAAATTAACTCTCAACTTAATTAAATAGGCTACGTAACATGATGTCACATTTTACAGCAATAGTCTAGCCTAACAATTCAACATCGCCATAGTTTTGATTGACATGCAGTCTGACAAAACCTGGACCAAACAGAAATGTCATCATCCCCATCAACAACTCAGTTCAACTTTCAATTAAATTAGCGGAACTTTGTGAAAATTCAGTTCTGACCATTTTCTGAAACCTGGAAACATGTAGCACATTGGATGAATTATTTGGATAAACTGAAAGATCACAGCCGGACATCCAAACACAGCTTGTGTTTTATGGTAATACACGTATGCTCGCAACCAGTATCTCTTTTTCTCCGTCTCTCACCCCCTCTCTTGTTTTGTATTCCGACATAATACGCATTGTGCTTCTGTCGGCTGTTCGGTCAGTTTGGAAATTAAACATTTAAAATATGAAGGCATATATTCCATTAATGTTAATTAAATTTTGAAATCAGTGGGCATGGAACTTGGTCCTGGCAAACACACACTCTTGAGGGATCAATCCTGTGAGTTTACCTAGTCTATTAGATATATTCTGACATCAAACCCCCCCTCTTCCGGGCCAAAAATACAAGTACTCGAGCGAGTAAAAGGTACTCGAGCAGTCAAAATGACCAAGATGCACATTCCTAGTCTAAATATGAAGGTGACACGTGTTACTCCCAACCAACCACAGCCATTCCTACCTGGAGGTTCTGGGGCTGTCCCTGATGTAGAGGGAGTCACAGGAACAGCAGTTTTCTCTGCCCCCTGGTGCACAGACCTGGGATGGCCTCTCCTCCTCTGTGGCCCCCTGGCTGGGGCCATCTTCCTGAGATTGGCCCTATAAGAGGACACACCAAGACTAGCGTGATGTTGTAAATACTGTGAGAGTTTTGACATTTGGACCCCGAGTGAAAAAAAAAAACAAGGCCTCATGTGGTCCCAGGGACTCATGTTTGACAAGTAATCAACTACGGTGTGGAATTGTGTTTGGTTACCTGCGCATCACATTTGACCTGGCAGTACAACGAGTATCTTCTTCACTGTAGTCTTCATCAGAATATTCTAGTTCATTAAGAGCCTGGAAGCAAACATAAGTCAACAACACACATACAGTATATGGCTTTGGAACAGGATACTAAGAAAATCACACACGTGATGGAACATAACACACGCACACACCTGTTGGTCCATCATAGACTGGCTGAGGAGGGACAACTGGGTGGGTGGATCTGGTCTCTGGACCACAGGAAGAATGGAGTCTGAGGAACAGCCTGGTGCTTTGGTGACCGTGGGGTGGCCTGAGGAAATATACAAGTATACTTAAAAAACACACAACCAGAAAAGGACAAATACCAACAAAACTAAACAATTACTGCATGCTCAGTACACAGAGTAATACAAACTGCTTGCTTTGCTCTGTGTAAGTTCCTATTATGGCTTTTGATGTTATTGTGTTAGTGTTTAAGGCCCGATCACACAGAGACACGACGCTAAAGGCGCGGCCGCTTAAAAGGCGCTTTGATAAAGCCCCGATCTGGCCCTTGCCAAAGAGAATGACTGCCTTGGCCAACCATTACATTGACGAACAGTGTGACTCTGCACTTTGTGCTGAAAAGTTGAGAATATTTGTACTTTTATGCGCGTCTAAAAAACGCTAGAAAAACACGAAGCGAGGCCCCAGAAAAATTGCGTACGCCAGGCACGCCGTACTATAGCGAAGCAATGGTTTTGCTGGCTCACGCGTTTCTAGCGACGCGTCTGTGTGATCGGGTTGGACGGCTTGTTTGCATCTACAGAACACAAGATGTAGTGTGGGTAGGTACCAGTCTGTCTGCGAGGAGCGTCTCCAAACAGGTCCTTAACCACAGCCATAGCTCTGTCTGAGCGGGCCAACACGTCACGTAGTAGAAGCTGGTCTGAGAAGACCTGCCACCAAAGAACACACCGTAATTATGAGCGCCAACAGAGAAACAAAAACACGGAAGTATTCAAGTATTTACTCAAAAAGGTGATGTTGGCCGGAAGACCTCCAAGACAGACGGGAAGCAGAGAATATATTGCGGAGGACTTGACCATGCAAGGATATGCAAGTGATGACAAGAATTTTTGAATTAATTCTAAATGAATGGGGAGCAGTGTAGAGCCATTTGCACAGGAATATTGTGTGATATTGTGCTCGTCATCATCCTTGTACAGATTGCAGTAGGTCCAGTGAATTTATTTAAACAGTGATTGAGGGAACAGTGATTTACAATAGTTACGTGATTAAATAAAGAGGAGATATCAATTTAAAAACAAACAGTGTTGCAATGTTCCTGAGGTGGAAAAAGCAGGAACGAATCATAGACGGCCACATTTAATTTAAAGAAGAAGCTTTAAAACCCCAAAACTTGCCAAATTTTTGCAATAATATTGTCTGTTTTACTCATTTGGACATCAATTACACCAATGCCAAAGTAAAAAAAAGAATTTGTAGAATCACAGCAAAATATATTCAGTTGCTGCTAAAAAATATGTGTATACCCACCTCCCTGATAATGCTTTGACTGGCACGGTCGAGGCGTGAAGGGGTCCCGGGACGTCTAAAACGATGTTGTAGCGCTTTTGTTTTCAGCTCCCACTGGGCCAGAGCCTTGTTATGGGACTTATGGATCTCATGACGATGACTCTGTTCATAAGAAGACACTTGCAGTATTGCACAGATGCTTGTGTTTCTATACAATGTATGCATAGCTACTAAACACAAGTTTCAACACCCCAGATGCTGTACATAAACTCATAATCCACAGAACAAGGTCTTACCAGCTCCTCTTGTGTCAGTTTGTGCACTGACAGATCATTGACAGTGCCCTGTAAACAGAAACAAAAGGCTGTTGTTACTTTTCCTCAAACTAACGAGAAAACCTGGGCCGGTATTCACAAAGCATTTTAAGGCTAAAAGTAGCTCCTAACTTGCCGATTTAGGAGTTTCCTAAATTTAGGACTCCTACATTTTTTGTGTGAGTATTTCACAAAGCGTTTTAGCGCTAAAACTAGCTCCTAAATCTGTGAAAAGTCACTAGGACCAACTCCTACATGGCTGCTGCAGTGTCAATGCTCCCCTTCAGCCCCTTTATGCTGGTGCCTGAGTGCCCAAGGACACTGTACACCACTGAGGCAAAGGTGGTAGAGCATTGGATGCTGAGCCTTTGTATACTTTATGCTAAATATATAGAATGACAAAATATAACATTGTGGTTTAGTGTATGTCAAAATAATTCTGCGAACATCCTGCTACTTGTGGCACTTGATATTTGAGTTCTGCCATCTCTGTCCTGGCATTGGAGTAGAGTATGTGTGGTATTATTTGTAATACTAATTCTGTGTTTGTGTACCCATCTTGAACGGTGTAGTTTTTACTTAGTCTTTCATAAAGTCATCAACACTAGCTCTCACTTGTTTTTGCTACAAATTGCTCACCACATTATAATGGAAACAAATGTATATTTAAGTTTGAATAATGAAAATGTAGATGTATTGTTGTTTAAATAGGAATGAAGCCAACTGCTATTTTTGACAAGCATAGCCCATGAACTCACTGACAGACCCATACCCTATCAGCCAATCATTGTCCATGAAACATGGCATCATCCATAGCAACAGGGTCAACCCAACCCTTTCTCTTATCTTAAGAGTTTTCTAAATTCCTTAGTAAAAGTTGGTCTCAGCAGCTTTGTGGATAGAATTTAGGTGGTAACTTTTAGTGAGATTTAGGAGTACTCTTAGCGGTAAGATAAATGCTTTGCGAATTCCGGCCCAGAGCTGTAGCCTACAGTCAAGAAGTACACCACAGCCTGTACTTACCACCCATTCTCTCTTATTAGGGGCACCTGCCTTCTTAGGACGCACAGGCCTTTTCCCGTGACTGTGCTGCGAGCGCCCAACCCTCACAAAAGACATCTAGGAGATCAGTGTATAATGTCACAATGTAAAACTACGAAAATCTAACAATAACGACTGTTTTTTTGGATATATCACAAACCCGTAAGCCCGTAAGCTATAATTGTTTTCATATTACGTGGTACTGTAGCTAACAAAATAGTAGGCTAGCTGTACAGAAAGCTACTTACGCTTTATTACAGTGTGAATCCGAATGTACCTGCGTTTAAGCTACTTGAGCCACGTAAGCTTATGTGAAACTGATCTCCTGTTCATACGTTTGCTTCTTTCGCCTTTCAGGTGGAAGTGTGTCCATTTTTTTCAACAGTTGGGTTGCGCGCCACTTCCTGTGTCGTTACTAGGGACGCGCTCAACTTGGAAGTAGGGTATTATGGGAAATGCTCGAACCAATATCTATGTAAACCGCTAGATGTCACTGTAAGCTGAAGAAATATATTGTCCGGGACTCCTCAAAGCTTAAGATGCGCTGACAACCAGGAATGCCGGACAGCACCACACGGGGTCTCGGTGGGTGGTTTATGTAGTGGAGACGCAAAGGGGTGTTTATTCTTTCACACACGCGTAGCCTCGCGAGATTAAAAGAGCTACTCATGGTGATGATCATTTCAAGCGCTCGCCCTATATGGAAATGAGGAGGTCTCTGTGGTTAGGTGTAGCCTAGGCTATACGATTCAAACATGTTCACACGCAAAGTAGTATAGGCATCGGCACCGTTGTTTTGCCGAATAGGTTGGCATGGGCTCACTGACATTTGCGTCCAGCAAGAAAGACCGACTCAGTACTTTTTCATTTGGAAAACTTGGCGCATGACTCAGGTGGAGACGGAGACAACAAGAGCGCGCCTACTGGATTTGTGTGAATTGTGTTTCGCTGCGGGAAAGTCGTTTGAGTAGTGGATTTCAGGAGACATTAACAGCCTTAATACGTCCAGAATACACCGATTCAGTCTCCTGTAAGTGGATTTGCCCGGAGTTCAGTGCACTCAAAACAAAAATAGAATAAGGTGAATTAATGTTTCCATTTGTTTGGGAAAATATTTTCTATTTTTTATTTGAGTGGCCTGGAAACATTTGGATACGCTCTTTTTATAGGAGGAAGTATTTTGGAAACATCCGCGGAGCCATTAAATTACGCATGGGATTCTTCCCATCAATGACATCTTTCAAGCGGTTAGCTTTGCTCTTGGTTAATCACTGTCGTTCAAATTCTCACTTTGAACCACAGTATCACCCCTGTAACCACAGTGGACCGAAGGAGTGAAACATATCTCTTTACAGCGCCAGTGTGCGACCACGGGCGTCCTCGTCAGAATGTTGGCAGTTGGTTTACCGATATATGTCACCGTGATGGTGACTCTACTTCTGGTTATTATTGACGTGAAGGCCAGCGGGGAGTATTGCCATGGCTGGCATGACTCCCAGGGCGCATGGAAAGATGGGTTCCAGTGCCCGGAGAAGATTGACGGCGAGGACGCGATTATCTGCTGTGGGAAGTGTGAGCTGCGCTACTGTTGCTCCAGTACCGACGCACGACTTGACCAGGGAACCTGTGACAATGACAAACAGGACCAGGACTCCGGGACAGAGAGTAAAGAAAACAATGACAGCGGTGCAGGTAATAACTTGAAAGAGCCCTGTTTTTGATTTTCAACCTCATTTAGTTTACTTCATGAATGTTGTTGGGAAATGACAATGCGCTACTTTTTGTTTTGCTCTCAGCTCTTCCCATTACATAGGCTACAAATTTTCTATGGAACCCTACTAAATTAGCAGTGGGGTTAGTGCTGTTTGTCCATGGTACAGGAATACGATGCCCTTGTGCTTTATATAGCTGGAATTTGGTGGGCATATTGCTTTTCAGGATTAGAACTGGATTTATTAACATGGCTATCTCCCCATAGCCTCGTTCTGCCCCCGTCTCAGTTGGCAACGACAGCTGCGGATGACAGTAGACACATCAGAAAGCCAGTAAACTGCACACTCACTCACAAATGGCAAATTGTGCTGCGTGTCGTTATAAATAGCCGTGTTTGTTCTAGCTGTAACACACGCGCGCCGCCGGGACTGTGCAGGACAGCTCAGATCATCGTCCCCACGAGGATCAAGTTTGGACTTGACCGGATCTTAGGCATCGACTCGTGCCGGCGCTGACAGCTCTGTTCATAAGAACAAATCACGCTATATATAATTTCCTATACCTGGGGGTTCCCATTGCAGTCCACAAGCTCCTCCTTTAATCCTCGCTGCCATCTCATTGGTGTCTCTGGGCTTTGAAGGGATTGACACTTGCTTTCATCAAGAGCCGCATATAGAACCAAGCATAGGCTACATATTGGAGTCTATACCAAGCATGATTCATGAATGTAAAATGTTACACAATTACAGACCAAGATAATGCATCAATAACAATTGCCATAAACACTACTGAAAAACATTAAACTAAAGAATAATTTAAGTATTTTAAAACCCTAAAATCATCTTCTGGCCAGACACTCATGTTGAACACCATAGATTTAGTCCATTATTTGTTGTCTTTCTAACAAAGTGTCATACACAAGGCATTGGGTATACAGTACAGATAAGAAGATGACTGCACCTCAATGACAACACTGAGGTGCAGTCATCTTCTTATCTGGCTACTAAGCAAAAATACAGAGGAACACAATCAGGGGAAGGCTAACAGGCTAACTGACTTCATTTTGACCTGTGGACATTTGGTCAGATTTCCCGCCAACTATAATCTATCATTTGCTGAAGCAATTATGCTGAATCATTCGCAGGACGAGGTATATACAATTTCATACAGTGGACTATCACCAAAAAAAGACAGAAAACGGGTTAGAAACAAATTAGGAAGTATTTTATCACTCATGGCCCAGTTTGTACAATTAATACCTTTATTCAACTGACATGGCAGCCTATTAATCATCAAGTAAAGATACACACAGTGATGTCAATGAATAACAGACAGGAAATTATTAATGTGCTGGACATAAAGACACATGTGGTATTTAGGAACAGGAGAAACCCCATGGGAAGAGGAGAGAAGCCAGCCAGCTGTAGACTATGCCCCAAAGAAGGGCTTAGGGGAGGGGGTGTGATGTTACCACAATGTGGCTGCTAAAGCTCAACTCCAACAACAGGTGTGGGAGAGTGACAGGGAACAATAGTAAGTGTTTCATTCCAAAATGGGATATCCAGCATTTGAAAGAAGTAGTCTAATGTATATTATTACAAAACAGTTACAACAAAGATAGTTATTTGTAAAGAAAGCTGGTCAAATAGCAAGGAAATACTTAACTTTTCAAAGAGTTCTAATATCATTAAGTGATTTCATAAGTAGCCTATTTTAAACCTGAGCTGAATTAGTGTTTTGGTGAGCACTATACCTTCAGTAGAGCTCGCCTTGTTTTTTAATGAGAATCCAAGAAATACTATTGAGTAGCCTACTTGAAAAAATGCATGCGCTCATTCATAAATAAATGTTTACTTTTGGAAAAAACACATAACATCAAAATTACTCTATGTTACGATGTTATGGTAACATCCTGTAATAGATCTATTATCTGTTGGATGTGGCTAGCTAGACATCTTTAGATAAACAAAATAAATACAACTTTGCTGCAGGCATCTCTGTTTTTCAGAACAGATGAAATGGAACAGATTTACCTTGGAAGTACTTCACAGACTTCCATCTTCAAGCAGTGCAGCATATACAGTAGCCCTGTTTTTTCAACATATACGCACAATACCCCTTTAGGTAATAATACAATTAGATAGTACTGTAGATGTGACAGTTGTTGATGCTACAGGTGCTTCTAAAAAGGGTTCCCATGTTAATGTTAATCAATAATAAAACACTGGAGACAAAACATATAGCAGGCTGAGCCATTTAGGTGTGAAAAAAGGGGTCAAAGAAATGCTATTGGGAACACTGTTGGTCTTGTAACTTATATCTGTTGTCTTGAATTGAATCAGCTCCTGTTAAGAGTTGTTCATATGCGCTAAGGTACCTTGGCTGCTGAAGCTGACACCACTACCCGTCAACCGGAAATAGGTCATATAGTCTCAAGTAGTTGATATCAGCGTGTTTCAGCCCAACTGCCACTGGACTAAATCTTTGTCACCTGGACATATTGCCTGCAGATTTCATGTGTGTTCATGATCTAATATACCGTGTGTTTGGCCACACTCAATAAACACCGTGTAAACCTTCCCTCGGCCATGTGTGTGTTTCAATGAGAGTCAGAGACAAAGGGAATCAATGCCAGTTGACACCTTTCTATGGTGTGTGGTTACACCTCATAACACACTAAGGAAGGTTAGTACACCCAGAGAACAATAAATCAGAACAAATCACTTCTAATATAACATGTACGTTTTTGTAGTTCAGAGGAGTATTCGTGCGTGTGTGCGTGTGAGCTAGCGAATCAAGAAACACCTTTTTCGTGACCTCATCCTTGATATCACCCTGTTTCTGCCAAAAACATTCCCTAATGTCCCCCCACTAACAGGTCAGACGGTACACTTAAAACAAAGGCAATAAAAATAAATTTATTTTAAATAAGTCTTTCCAATGACGCTATTCAAACACTCCTTAAACATTTGGCAGGAGTTGTAAGTCCATAATTTCAACTAATGCTCTTATTAAACTAATAAACAGTTAGTGCCCTGAATGCTTTGTCCTTGACCCTAATATGTTTAGAAGATATGATATTGGTGAAATTATGTGTATAAGACAGGATCATTATGCTGGGAAGTAGTCTAGTAACCCTGTTATGATGGCCTGCTGGGGTGACAAATAGAAACAAACTGGAGCACACACATATACTAACTCTAAAAGGTTCTCATGGTCTCATGATATGAAAGGTTCTTTATGGAACCAGAAATGGTTCTTCTATGGCATCTCTCTGAAGAACCATCTTCGGTTCCAGTTGGCACATTTTCTTCTCTGTGTGTCTACACCCACTCAAGGGTGGAGGGTTGTGGGGGTTGATCGAGATGGAGTCACAGTTGGGTGCAGAGGATTAAAGCAGACCAAAACAAAGTTAATGGCTGCCGATGAGAGCCTGGGGCACCCGCAGGTTGAGGAAGTGGCCAAATTAAAGGGGTCTCTTGCTCAACTCACCCACCCTGTTGCCTGTTACACTACTCACATTATTTTGTGTGTATTATCTCTGATTGGGGGAACACTGCGTAGCGATACGGTAACCGCCCCTTTCTCTCTCCCACCACAGTGCCCATCTACGTCCCCTTCCTGATTGTGGGCTCTGTGTTCGTGGCGTTCATCCTGGTTGGCTCCGTGATCGCCGTGTGCTGCTGCCGCTGTCTCCGCCCCAAGCACGAGCTGTCGTCCGGGGGCGGGGCGTCGGGTGGCGGCGGCGGAGGGGGCCGTCTCCTGGAAACCATCCCCATGATGGCGAGCGCCGGCACCTCCAGGGGCTCGTCCTCCCGCCAGTCGAGCACGGCCACCTCCTCCAGCTCCTCGGTGCCCGCTACGGGCCCCCGGCCCACCGCGGGACCCCCCCAGCCCCCGCAGCCCATGATGCGGACGCAGGCGTCGTGCTGCCTGCCGCCGGACGGTGGCGTCTTCGTCAACATGCCCGCCAACTTCTCCATGCTCAACTGTCAGCAGGCCACCCAGCTCCTGCCGCACCAGGGAGCCTACCTCCACCACCCGCAGTACATCGGCTACGCCCACGCTGTCTCCCCAACCCCCACCTACCTGGACCCCACGCAGGGCGGCTACAGGCAGCTGCAGTCCCCCTACCCCACCCCCACCAGTGTGGCCAGCATCACCAGCGAGCAGAAATACCCCCCGGTGACGGTGTGAGGGGCTGTCCCATTCAATGTGTCGTCCCCCCCTCCCCACGTAACCCCCCCTCCCCCTTCCCACCACCACCACCAATCTCTTTTGTGACTCGTGCCTCGACATCTGCGAGAACCACGTCGACCGTAAACTAGCCTTTGGGGGGGGGTTAAGACTGCAAACTACAAACCCCACGATGCCGCTGGAGTCAGGAACACGACACTAAAGGACTGGTAAAAAGATTAAAAGGTTCCGCCGGCACCGATGCCAGCTCCTGTGTGTGGGGTGTGTCTGCCCTGGGTGTCATATGATCGGAGCTCGGCCTGTTGAGTCGCAAGAGACGGTGTATCATTTCCTGTCTTTATACAAAGACACCTCTACATACTGGTGGGTTGTACTGCACAGATTGGTAACACTGCGTTTCTAATAAGGACCCGTGCATATGTGCGTGTGTGTGTGTGTGTGTGTGAGAAAGAGAGAGCATTGTGTACTTAAATCTGTGCAGGAATGAGGATGAATGTGGGCAAGTTGGATACTGTATATGCAGGCAACAAAACATGTAGTGTGCATGTAATGTGCACAGCTGCACAGGTGTATGGTTTGTATAGATTTATATGCCATACCGGTACACTACATGTTTGCTTTTTATGTCCGAGGGGAACATGTGTCTGTTATGCGTGTGTGTGTGTCAGTTGTGGGAAAGTGTTGATTGTGTCGCCAAGTGGGTATTGAAGCTGTGACTCAAGTGTGTTGTGTAATGGGAAATACAGGTGGCGTGATGTGAGAGGCGGCCATGTGGTCCCCTAGGCCTTTTAAAAGTCTAATGAAGTGAACATGGGACAGACTGTGACCGTCCATCTGTGGTTTAACCCCCCCCCATCCCAAAGTAATGCCCCAACTCGAAACACACATTAGAGAGACCACATAATGAAAACATACTCACTCGCTAGGCCTGGCAGCTACAGAGGTGTGTGTGTGTGTGTGTGTGTGTGTGTGTGTGTGTGTGTGTGTGTGAGAGAGAGCGGGAAAGAACTTGATGTGAGGTAGTAAGTGACAACTCAATACTATGCTGTTTTCTATGTCTGCATTCAGCAGTGTTTCTGAAGATGGCTTCTGAAGAAGTTGAATAACAGCAGGAACATGTCTAACAATCAGTCAGTATACATATTCTGTGTGTGTGTGTGTGTGAGTGTGAGAGAAAGAGAATTCAACACCAGTGTGCCAGACATTTACACTCCAGCACAAATAAAACAAACAATTTAGCAAAGTGAAGGCTTTCCGTGATGTTGCCTGTTATTCTCCATTGTGCCTTGTACGTAATGCTGGAGAACGTGTGTGGTTCTACAGCTGGCTCTGTAATGGGACTGGTAACTCAGTAACATACAGGTTCAGGAATGTACCGGTCCATTGAATTTACACTATGAGATGTACCGTACTGTAGCAGTCAGTCTGTGTGCACTATGGACTACAAACCAACCACAAGATGGGTTTACGTTTTTTTTTTTTTATGACGGTTAAGTGTGTGTAAACAAATTGGTTAATTTGTGGTCAAATGTGATTCTGTCTTCCGTGAAATTCAATGATTTGATGCAGGAGTGCCTTTTTAATAATCCTCACAAATAAACATTATAATGGGTTGATACCTTTGTTTCCAGAATATGATATTTTATCCCTCTTCATTGTAATAAATAGACAAAAAGCATGTTTGTGTGTTGCAACCATGAATAGAGAGGTCTGTTGCGATGGTCAAGGTACAGCTGGTCTGGTACAAGTCAGGAAAAAAATCAGGCTGAAACTAAGGCCAAACGGAAACATCGCATTATTAAGGCTGGAGCCCAGTGCTGGACTACACAACCTCAGAGCAGGAAGCCAGCAGAACTCATTCCTCATGAAACACACAAACTCACTTTAGACACACATATTGCGAAACCACCGAGGGTTGACGGCACAAATACCTGTCACATAATCCCACACAGCGATGGAAGAGTACACCACAATATGCTGCTTCAAGCTATGACTATTTTCACAAGGACTTTGAAGTGGCAGTAAGGAGTTCTTTCTTTGTGTGGGTGGGGGGTGGGGTGTCATAGGGGAGTCATTGGGAAGTTGAAAAGCATAAACGGATCTTTGGCTCCTGCTGGTTCGATGGATTCTCCATACCGAGGCAGCTATAGCTATAATGGCCCGGGCTGGGCCACTTCCAGGAGGGTGGGCGGACAGCCTGAGACAGTTGCCTGGGGCTGGGGACTGTCCATCCACCAATGGTGGCTCTGCACAAACACTTTTCAAAGCAACCGGCACACAGACAGGCAGAAAATTCTGTCTATGCATATGGTTTATGTTATGTGCTCTAGGTACTGTATGTTTACCCAAAGCAACAACAGTAAGTACAGTATATGTGTCTTGCCTAGGGATACATACTGTCAAGTCCACCAAACCCAAGACATTTTGGCCTTACTAAAACATGCATACATTTGTTTAGTTTATGTGACTACATTTATGCAGCAAAAATATCCTACTTGATACAATGCTTGTGATCCTATGTTTGTCACTCTAATGACATTAAGAACTGTCCTAGACATTGATGGTATCAAGGCTAGGCTAACAAACTCTCCCTCCTTCCCATTCATGCGTGCATGCTAACAGTTAGCACACAGCGAAGCAGTAAAAGACACAAACATTCGGCCATGGATTGATTTGATTTAATAAATGAATCGGACTCTGCTGAATACCCACTGTTTCTGCATTCTTTAACCAGGGTGTCTTCTACACAGAGCGTACACACAATGGTCTCCAGACGTTCCCCAGGGGCAACCACATGATGCAATCCAACTCCCTATCTTCTGAATGCCTAGCAGCGCTAATTCAAGTGCAATATTCCCTCCTAAGAAATTTCTCCACAAATGAGTACAAAACACAGGCAATAATTAAAATAAAATAAAAAATATAACAGAGACACTTCATTTATTCAACAAAAAAAGTCCAGTAATATTTGAAGTTCAGTCGCAGGAAGGATCAGCCAGTGTCCCACCCACGCCCGACCTGCAGCATTGCGACACAGGAGTGACAGGAGCGGCCGTATATCGGAATGGAAAGCTGTGGCTTCAACCAAGTGGTATGCAGGAACATGCTGTGGAAGAGGACGAGGAGCCCAGAGCCATTTGGGGGATCCCGAGACAGCAGAGAGGCAAAGGGGGAAGCTGCAGAGAAGTCCCAGCTGGAACAGAACGCTGGAACAGAACACTGGAACAGAACGCTGGTCTGAACCGGAGCGGATCTTTAGCTGTTAGCGTTCTGCCTCGCTAGCATCACTGCGGTATCTGGCAGTGAGGGTTGGGACTGGGATGGGGGCTTGGGGCTGTGGCGATGAGCTCTGGACGTCCAGGGACTCATGCTTCTCTCCCTCGCTATGGAATTCCTTCTGGGCATGTGTGTGTGTGTGTATGTTTATTTTGAAGGTCTTTCCCTTCCCCCCATAGGCATGTGTTGACAGACTAGCTAAGCCCCGCTCAGTGCAGAGATGAGAAAGAACTACTGAACCAATAAAACACAAACACACACGCACGCACGCACGCACACACGCACGCACACACGCACACACACAAGAGCAAATGCGTGCCGACACACATGCACAGGCAAGACCGTATACAGACACAATGGAATGCACACACAGCGGCGTAAGCCAAACCCAGCCTGTGGGATGTACAACACAAGAGTCTCTGAGTTTTATTTGTCATGTCTGTTGCGTGGATATGGCCGCTCATGCCTGTGCAGCGGGCCCATGAGACTATAATCTCTATGCTTGGCTCCCTTCTCCCAAGTCTGTCCTTTCTGCCCTCGGCAACAGCCTCCGTTGTGCCTAGCAACGACCCTCTGCGGGGTCAGAGGTCACAGTTAAGGCCACAGCGGACACCAGCGACACCCCGGCATGAGCGCCGGTGGGAGTCGTTCCGAGTCAAGGCTCCGCTGTCGCCCTGGCGACGGTTGCTGAGGCCAGTCAGGGGAAGGAGGAAGGAGGGGGGGGGGGGGAGGGGGGGTGGTGTTGGTGGTGCAGGTGTTCCCGGTGAGGGGGCGGGCGCCGGGGTTAGAGGCTTGGGCGCTGGCGGGTGGTGTCATAGGACCGCACCACCTGGGACTGGGACACCACCCCATGCTCCTCCTGGGAGAAGGCGTAGCCATCTGCAGGGGGAGACACGTCACACCTTCACACCTCCCGCTAGAGCAGACGCACGCCGCGAATCATGTCACGTTTATTCAGCTCCACGCCATTAGCATATGTGCGACTTAAAAGGCAGGGTTAGTCATTGTGCAGAGCGCTTGCTAATATCCAGCTCAATTCAAAACAAACTCCCTCAGAAGCTCCGCCTCCCACACATTGAAACGCATTATGAAGCCAAGCGGCATCGTTGTTGTGAGCGGTGCTTGCTACATTGTTCCTTTTTACGTAGCCAGGGATGTGTAAAAGTAACTGATTATTTTACAAAATGTGAGTGTGAGGTCAGCAATAGCTGACCATACATTTAACTAGTTGGTGAGAAGTCACTGTATACAGTTATTGTATAAAAAAGTGTGTGTGTGTGGTAATTAAGAAGTAAATGGGATGATCATTTTTTTTGTAAATGTAAACACCAACTATGCTATTATAGGATTCATAGGATAGCAAACACATTAATAACCAGAACATCCACTAAACAAAGATAATATAATAAGATTAAATTGGATAATTTCAAAATTCTGAATGGACCTTGTGAGCCCCCAAAAAGAATGCCATGAGCCCTAGAAGGGGATCCCCACTTTGAGAAGCCTAGTTGAAGATGTGGTGTAGAGATATACTTGGAAAGAATACTTACGCGACACGGTTTGCTGTACCGAATTAGAACGTCCTACGCTTGAAGGTGTTTTCCTAAACACTCTTGTCAATAGATGGGCCCGTTCGTTTAGACTGCAGAAGGGAGAATGCAAATGGTCATGCTACAGTACATTTATAGCCAAATCAAACACTGTACTGTACGTTACACCTTGCTACTACTGACATGACAGTACTGAACACCATCAAAAGTCCACCAAGAGGAAAGGAAGGTAAAGTACATGTATACCTTTCTGTTATAGTTGTGTCACTACTGAGGAAACATATTCAATGTAATGTCTATACTACACTAACAGCTTTGGTGAAATGTCCTATCTTCTCTTGCTGTGTTAATGACAAATCAAATCTGACCCAATCTAAATCAATGTATGCCCTAACCAGGTGTGGTCAATGGAAGGATATGTATAGTGATCTACAGATTATAGTAATTCAGTAGAAAGTCGTGACCTGGCTGCAAGGTAACAGGGCGGCTCCAAACTGCTCCCCCCCCTTCCCCTCCACTCCTCCACCGCTAGCAGAAGACTGGACCCTCTGTTTGGAGACCACACGCCGTCGCAGCTCTCTTCCCATAACCATAAATAAAGTTTGTCCGCACCAATTCCATCATCCTCACTGGCTCAGTGTCGTTCATGGCAACCTCTCGCATAACTCGCAGAGGACACAAGGCCTCAGGATGCCAGACTTTACAGTCTGTGACCAGAATAAAAACAAAAAACACTAACTCTGTCTTCCTTAGACGGAGATGCTTTTCCTAGATTTGGGTGCAAATGAGCCGTTAAATGACACAAGAGAGGTTTACCTGGCGCCCAGACAGGGGCTGTAATATTATTCACAGAGTGTTATGGACCTAAGCCAGATGTTCCAAGGTTGGGAAATGTTGTGTGCCGGCCAATCGTATTGTTCATGTGTGTTTGAAAAAGAAGAAGAAGAAAAAATCCCTTGTTTTGTTTTTGGCCAAAAAAACATTATGTCTGCGAAACGAAAGGCAGCGATGAGTGAAAAAAAGATGGAAGAATTGCGGATGGACTAAAAGCACGATGATTCAAGTTTTTTTCCTCTCATTTGAAGTCTTTCTTTCTGGCGGTCTTGCGAGACGTCAAGTGGTTCAAGGATGCGCCACATTTGAACTCCTCCCAGAGACACTTCCTGTCCGTTCTCTTTCTTTTCCCCAAACCAGCTCCATCATGGCAGGTAGCTGGCCGTCCACAAGGACGACAACCACAGATGTGCTGTCTTTCTGCCCCATATTTTAGATTGGCTCTGGTCGAAGCCCGTCTGGGCCATGATTCTTTCCCCTGGGGAGTCCAAGACAGAGTGGGATTTTGCAGCACATTAACAAAATGAATGAACTTCAAAAAGTCAAAAAGAATACGCCAGCTTTCAAACCTCAGCATAGACAGTGCTGTTGCATCTTTCGACTAGAGTGGCTGCTAATTTGCCAAGTTATCCCATAAAGCTTTGACCCTAATCCTACTCCTACTATTTCTTACAGTTCACCTGCTGGCTAAAACAGGTGGCGCTTGCATTCATTACCGTGTATCTAAATGTTACCACTCCAACATGCAATATGTCTAACAGGAGGACCCCGACACCACACACAGGTCTAGCTCTGCATCACAACCACAGGCGCTACTGTACAGCTAGTGAGCACAGTAAACACACCAGGTCTGTAAAGCAGTTCAGACTGGTCCACCTGTGGAAGAAGCAGCCATGGGATAAAGAGACAGATCCCAGGGTGAGAAAAGGTCGGATATTTGGAGAGGAAGCAGTGGAAAACAAGGAGGGGAGGCCAAATTGTGGCTCACACACAATCAGAGGGGTCAAACGCAGGCGCTACCTGTGTGAACGTGAGGCTCTATGGGACTGCAGTCTTGACTTTGGCCCTGCCCACGGTGCCCAAGGAGTTAGAAATGCCACAGTTATGTATTTAGTTCACACACAGGCACTCATATGTACAACTCCAAATAACTAGGCTTAATAACAGCATCACACCAGGAATCAGTGTATACTATAAGTAACAGATGAGGTGTTTATTAAGAATCAGCTACAGTATATTATATTTAGGGCTGTCAAAGAGTAACACCGCGATCATTCTGGTGAACACCTAAATTCACGGTACATTATTAATATTAACCCTTTGAACCCAAAGGGTTTTTAGGTTGTTTTTCCCAGCTTTCATTTAATGGCTTCTAAAAGCATTTCTGTAATAGCTAATGTATTTCATGTCTCTGACATCAGCACCGTCTCAGCTACAAATTTGATAATATATATAAAATATTTTAAAAACATTTTACTCACTGTTTATGTTTTTAAAATGTGATACATTTATAAATGCCTATTTTTTTATTATTATTATGTAAAGGATAGTAAAATAGTGCAGTTTTGTTTGAAATACATATATTGATTCCTTCATCTCTTGACTAACTTTCACTCTTCTGAGTTAAAAAAACACAATAAATTAATTTAAATACAGCATTTTATGAATTTATGTGTATGCATTCTTATTCATAAGCCATAAGTATAATGTGGTATGCTTTAATCTATTTATTTCTATATTTTGTAATTTCTGTAATTTTAGTACCAAAAATTATACAAAGTTGGACCTTTACTTTTCAGAGTTTGAAAATCTCTCGCCTAAAAGCAAAAAAATGATTTTAGGCGGATCTCGGGTTCAGAGGGATAATGCCACATAGCACATGGAATTGAGATTTGAGATGTGTGAGGCATCCAAACTATTTGGTAGTTTTACTAAGTAATATAATACTCATGTTGTTGCCATGTGTCCTCTATGGGGGGCTTCAGTTACCACAAGTGATAATTAGGTTTGGAGCATATTTATCAATTAAATTTTTTGTGTTATTAACGTATATTTGCATAAAGCACATCTTGTTGACACCCATGTTTATAAGCGTATAACACTCTTAAAAGTTAGGGTCAAACATAAAAAATCTGCAATTCATTTGAGATTAATCATGTTTAACTAACGGAAACCATGCAACATATAGTTGCAATTACAAATCAACTGACCGCCCTATCTATATTATGACCAATAATTACGTGGATATGGTCTTGACAGGGAGCAGGGACAGCATGGTATGTATACACTGTATATATAATGAATACAATGACAGATAGAGCACACCATCCAACCCCACATACCTGTATGTATGTAAATACTGTATATATAATAAATACAATGACAGATAGAGCACACCATCCAACCCTACATACCTGTATGTATGTAAATACTGTATATATAATGAATACAATGACAGATAGAGCACACCATCCAACCCAATATACCTCCGGCCGCTGGCGTCTCTGAGCACGGCTGCGCCGGGGTCGACGGCCCGGGCCTCCAGCTCCTGCACCTCCTCCAGCAGAGACTTCCTGACGGTGCGGCGGCCTCTGTGACACAGGGGGGAGGGGGAGGGGCCTGGTTACACTTGGCAGGGCGTCGCGGTGCGCGTTCGCTCGTAGCAGGCCCTACAACACTCACGCGTTCCAAGCAAAGTCTTTGAGCAAACAAGCGGCGGGAACCAGGATGAGGCCCAGCCAGAAGTACCAGCACTGCATCACACTGCCAGCCTGCGGACACAGAGTTAAAGGAGGAGTCAGCGATGACTGTTTGAACTTCTCCCTTTAGGATGCTCCCGCAGAAGCTCCTCATACGGACTGCAACAGACAGCCTAAGTCACCTCCAAATTATGGGACCTTAGTTTGGAAAAAATGTGTAAGGTGAAGTGATACGTGATAGAAGTTCAGGCTGTAAAGTACGGTGCACACTTTCATCTGAATCATTCTTTGACCCTGAAGTAATGTGTTCTAACAGACACATCAGTCATGCTATGTCTGGTGTGACAGACATGGCATGTCATCTGTATGTATGACAGAGATGCTTAGCTGAGTGTTTCGCTAGTTCTGCTGCAATCACGGTCATTGAACTTTGACCCACGGCCTCTAGGGGTTAATCACGTGCCTAACTGCTGTTTCAGCCTCACAGTCTCTCCCTCTAACCCTCCTTTGCTAGGTATCTCAATTATTCTCTGATGCACTGTAAGTCTTCTGCTCACTATGACACTCTTGCATGATTGATTGTGTCTTCACTTGTCTGACCCTGCTAGTCACATGAAATATTTCTTTTTATCTTCTCATTTATCTCCCATTTCCTCTGTTGTTACCTAACATTATTTATCCGTAACTCTTAACGTCTTAACTCTGAGTCACGATGTGAATGCTGCAGTATTTCATGGGCTTAAGGCTCTGTCTGTGGGTGTGGACCTCAAAAGTGAATAAGCTTGTGCACTACAGTTTCCATAACTTCTAAAAGACACAGACGTTGTCGGGTATTTCCTGTTTTCCTGATCTACAGTGGCCATAGATAATCGGAGATGATTTAAGGTTCAGGATAGAGTACAGCACAGCCGACAGTGACCAACACAATCTCACAACAAGCGCAACAAAAAGCCATTAGGAAATATTCTGTGACACCGGGAAATACAAGCAAGTTCAGACTACACATATATTGCACACACACACACACACACACACACACACACACACACACACACACACACACATACACAGAGTCAAACCCCTAAACACACGGGTAAACTACCCATTGTTGCAGCAGCATATTCAATACATCCTACACTTACGCAACTTTTAAAAGATACATGCAAGAAGATGTGCAAGCAAGCAGGAATCACAAGATCAGCATGCTGTATCAACTTGGGCCTGGCCAATGCTCACTTAAGAGTTAACAGTTATGAACGACAATACATAGCATGCCCTCCATATTGAGGCCAAGCTTGACTGTTCCATAACTTGTCCCCTATGGCCAGATGGAAATCTAGATAACAGGATGGAAGGAGGGGCTGGGAGAGGTAATAGGGTAGTTAGGGGGAACGACTGGAGCGTTTAAGGATGGGGGGGGGGTCCAACTGACCCCTCCGCAGTCGCAGCGAGCAGCTGCAGTTATTTGACCGCATTCCTGATTTCTGACACAAATTGAATTAATGGGCTTAGGGGAGCAGAGATGGCCCTGTTCCTCCCCACCGACACAAACCCACCCAGGGGTACGCTCTAGCCCCCCATAGCCGCTAAATGGGGACCCTTAATGAGGACGCGGGGGGGTATTCTATGTACACTCGACCAATCTTCCCCACAGGGCAGCCCACCCTGGAGCCAACACCTATAGAGAGGGACGTAAAGTCACGGGCTCGGGTGACTGGGTGGCAGGTGCAAGGAGCCCCTCCTATCCCCGCCACAGGAAACACTCAGCATGGTCACCCATGCACCAGGGTGACCATGCTGAAGGGGAGGGGTGGGGCTAGGCAATACAGAACCACCCCCCTCTCCCCGAGACACACGTGCTGTCACATTTCATGTTGACAGCAGCCAGACTCATTCTCCATCATTTTGACATGCTGTACAAATGACCAGGAATAACCAGGAGTTATGTGTGAGATATGTTGTTTTAATCGAGCTGTGTTATGTCATTGTTGTTTCGTTAATTTTGTAGTGCTGAAACAACAATGCAGTTTGCCCTTATAGGAAACACCACATCACATGTGCTTGAATACACATGGCTTAATGTGATTTAAGGACTATAAAGGTAAGGTGTTTTTTAACAAGGGTTAGAGTGACTTGCCTGGCCCAGCATATCCGGGGCGATGGGGATGGCGGGCCAGATGGCTGAGTAGACAGCGAAGAAGACCAGCCAGAGCGCCATACTGCCCCACACTGCCAAGTGGGAGAACTGCAGCGGACAGAATGAAGATCGATCAGAAGGCGGTGATGGAAAACAGAAGAAGTCCAAAAGAGGGAGGGAGGGATGGAAAGGGAGGGAGATGGTGAGCGAGAGGGCGACAGAGAGAGAAGAATGAGGTCAAATAGTCCGAACCGGCCTTCTGAATATAGACAACCTTGTGGCGCGCTGTGATCCGCTGTAAGGTGAAACTGTGAAGCCCCCCCCTGGGACTCAGCTTCATTACCCCGGGGCCACTGTTGTGGACAGCTGAACGGACGGGGCATGTCAGCTCCCCTTCGTCCCACACCATAAGCCTCCCCCAGCCCTTTCCTGGTCCCAGACACCTGTTCCCAGACTTCCCACGCATGCGGTTAACTACAGCCTCGTCCTGACAGCTGTCAGTCGCGAGTCGGCCTCGCAACGCATCGCTACGGTATTGTAGCAGATCTGTTATGGGCGGAGTCCATCTAGCACTGTCTAGTTTAGCTTAGTTTGACTAGAAACCAAACAGTGAGCATTTACAATGTGGGCCACTGGAAAGGCCTATGATCAATTCTTTAGCCTGGTTTCTAGTCTTCCAACAATAACCGGTTAAGCCAGTTACCATAGTGAGCGTGGCAGTCATACAGGGTATACATGGTGGCCTATAGTGACCTAATGGTGATTACCCAGTTTGTACAGAAAGTGTGTCAGTGTGTGTTCTCACCCTGGTCCAAGCGGTAGTCTCTATTCCAGCTTTGAGGCATACTGTTACTACAACATACTGCCATTGAGACAGGCACACACAAACACACAGGGAAAGACATTAAATACATGGGTTACGCACACACTGCAGCGTCTCCTGAGACAATAAGTGCCATTAATGACATAGTGTAAACCCTGTCTGTTTAAACACTCAGGACCTCCAGCACTCTCTGCAATTAACCCCACCCCACACACACACACAGAGTCAACAAATAAACACTGCTGGCTTCACACATGGGTTAAGTGTACAAAGCAACAAGATGGAGGGAAGAAAGGCTTGGGGGTGGAGGAGAGAGGAACAGGGACGTACGCAGAGAGGAGACAGACTGGCTAGACTCCACTAAATTGACTGGAGAGCCATAATGGAAGTGGGGTAATACTAGAACACATGCTACAATGCACACACACACGCACACACACACACACACACACACGCGCGCACACACAAAGTCTTATAGGTAAAAAAGCCTATGTTAAAATTATTATTAGCAAAACACAGAGGGAAACACACACACCCACACACAATTATACTCACTGTATAAACCATATTTCCTACAAACAGGTAGTCGTTTCCATGGCCATTGCTGAAGGGGGAGTCTGGAATACAACAAGCACACGCACACACACACACACACACACACGGGGGGGCTCAGCCTTCCCTTCAGGTGACACACTGCACCAGGTAAACACAGAGCTGGGCAACACTGTACACATGCTGTGCTTGAGCGAGCCACTTACCGTGCTCCAACATTTTGAGTGGAAACCAAAATAGAATAATGGAATGAATCAGTGCATTGATACAGTGACCCCAGAACACCTGAGAGAGAGAGAGAGAGAGAGAGAGAGAGAGAGAGAGAGAGGGAGATGGAGAGAGAGAGAGAGAGGGAGAGAGAGAAAGAGAAGGGAAAATAGCATAAAACAAGTCAGTCCAAATG
Source organism: Amblyopsis hoosieri (assembly GCA_027564755.1). NCBI lineage: Eukaryota > Metazoa > Chordata > Actinopteri > Percopsiformes > Amblyopsidae > Amblyopsis > Amblyopsis hoosieri. The sequence continues at coordinate 28,228 of JAODUE010006709.1, forward strand.
ACTGCCAAGACACACACACACACACACACACACACACACACACACACACACACACACACACACACACACACACACACACACGTGAAAACAGTCGACCCACACAGCAGGCCAACTGCCACCGTACTCTCGCCATCACCATCAAACAACTTCCCTCCAGTACGGTACGCTTGCCCTCACACACACACACACACACACACACTTAAATGAATGAATTCCTTATTCAGGCTCTATGAATCTCATTAAGGTTCCCATGGATACGCATCCCAGTCTCCGTGCCACCCTTGTTCACCCACAGGCATTCCAAACAAACGGGAGACATCACCCATCAGGCGCAGGACCCACAACACAAAGCACGTCGAGCAGAATAATGACTTATCATCTTGCTGATATGCAGCGCTTAAGTTTTATGCATGTGTATGTGTGTGTGTGTACCTTGGTGTTAAAGCCCTCGGCATTCTGGGTGATTCGGTAGAGCTGTGGGAAGCGGAGCATGTTTTGCTGGCTGCACGGACGGTCAAAGATCCCCAGGGTGAACGGAGGCAGTGCGGTAAAGATCTGGCACACAGACACAGACAACATCAGGTATCGCACAATCAGAGCACGGCATGCTAACACACCGACACAAAACAGCTGAATCACTTTCCCATAACTGACTGCAATGTGCCCCGTTCACACTAACATCTCTGGCACGCAGAACAGGCCGTGATAAGAAGACACCGCAGATACAGACGGAGATAGCGTTGGATATGTGCGGAATGTGTGAGAGGAAAATAAAAAGGGGACACCAGAATGGATAATAATAAAAGACTGAAGGTACTCACAACATTGTAGAGGCCTATACACCAGCGCTCAAACAGGATCTGGCCGGAGAAACCGTTCACGAAGGCAAACCAGAGCTACAACAAGAAGAGAGAGGTACAGTGGGTAAGAGATGGAATGGAACTGCTGGATCTATTTATTGATCAGCAAGGCACATTGAGTCCTGACTGGAAAAGCAAGGCTCTGAACTCTGAATTGATTATTATCCACGTGACTTACACTATAAGTATAGTAATATTAAAAAAGGATAGTTTAACAAAAGACTTTGCCTCAGTGTACACTGTACACACAGGGTGTCGATTCTCTATAACAGTGTATTTATTTAAAAATAAACATGTATTTGTAAAAATGACCATGTACAAAATACATTAACCTCAAAAGAGAGGAAAGATGCTTGTTACCAGATCTGCAGTCCCTGTGCAAGTTTACATCAGTGTTTCTGTTACTTTCTGCAGCGGCACACATTAGCATTGCTATGACAGTTTTACAAGATGCAACTAGAAATCGCAATATATCGCAATATATCGCCTTGTATAAAGTATCGCAATATATCGCCTTGTATAAAGTATTACAATATATCGCCTTGCATAAAGTATTGCAATATATCGCCTTGTATAAAGTATCGCAATATATCGCCTTGCATAAAGTATTGCAATATATCACCTTGCATAAAGTATTGCAATATATCGCCTTGTATAAAGTATTGCAATATATCGCCTTGCATAAAGTATTGCAATATATCGCCTTGCATAAAGTATTGCAATATATCGCCTTGCATAAAGTATTGCAATATATCGCCTTGTATAAAGTATTGCAATATATCGCC
>JAODUE010006720.1:0-29871 GCA_027564755.1 Amblyopsis hoosieri
ACAGTATAATACATCTGAAATGAGTGAGGTGCAATTACTAGAATATGAACACATTGTCTATATAGTTGGCTACATTAAATCAGATTATGTACAGTAATGTAATGTGTGTATTGAATTTAGAAGTAAAGGCCCTTTTAAACCATGTCATAAATAAACAATACAAAAAATGAATAGGAGTGTCACTATGTAGTTCAGGAGCAGCTGAAACTTCAGGCAGTGTTTCAGGATGACAGTGACCCAGATACAATATACCTTTAAGATTTCCCACCCAGACATTGTACATGAAGAGTACAATTTATGGGAGCGCAAATGTTCTGGCTGATGATACCAATATTATTCTATAATATTATATTAATATAATATATCTTTTTTTATATAGGGCAATGCATACACACACACACAATACAGATAAAGTAGACTGAGAAAAATATGTCCAATTAATTATAAAACGTAGCAGAAGTTCAGGCAGGACACGTGTCATGTTGTTGGGTCATCAACAGATATGCCAGCCGGTTCTCATTGGTCAGTTACCTGAGTGCGTATTATAAATGTTGGGCTGCTGAACTACTTCCTGTTCCTGCTGCTTCCCCTGCTAGCCCGTTAGCTCCCTCCTCCTCCCCCTGCACCTCTTGTTCTGTTGTGTGTCTGTGTTGCTCCTTGTATGTTTTCTGTGGCTTGCTCTGTTCTGTTCCTCCGGGGGTCCCCTTGTGCTCTCCCTGCTGTGGCTTCCATGTATGCGCATGGGAAGGGCTTCCATGTATGCGCATGGGAAGGGCTTCCATATATGGGCATGGGAAGGGCTTCCATATATGGGCATGGGAAGGGCTTCCATGTATGCGCATGGGAAAGGCTTCCATGTATGGGCATGGAAGGGCAGGGAGCTCACAGAACAGAGCCACACCTCCAAATGTAAATAATTATTACATTATTAAATGTTCTTTGATGAAGTATCCTGACTGAAATACAATTATTAAAGTATTTAATCCCTGTGTGTGTGTTGTAATCCAAGCTCCTCTGCTCCTCTAGACCGGCCGCCTTCATGGTAGTGTAGGTGTGTGCGTGTGCATGTGTGTGCATTTGTGTGTGTGTGCGTGTGGTCTACAAAGCATTTTGGTCTGGAAAGCTAGTGCACTTAGTGTGTCATTTAGTGGTAGAAAGTCTTAGAACTCCTTTACCGTATTACCATATTAATATCCTCAGTAGGCTCAGCAAATTCAGTGTTAATGGGCCTTTACTGTTAAGCATCCAGCGATGATGCCCTGTTTCTGTCTCCCCACCCACAGTCCAGCAGTGGATCGTGCAGGAGAAGCAGCGCCTGAAAGGCACCCAAGAGCTTGGCGTGCAGACGGAGCCTGTCCTCGCGCCCCTGTTAGAGAGACTCACTGTAGCCCCCCCGCCGCCGGCCGTGAGAGCCAGGAAGGGGGCGGTGCAGGGCGAGCTGCTAAGGCACCACGCGCTGCTCCAAGCTGAGCACCGCGTCCGTCGGAAAAGGCTCCGCTACCAGCTGGAAAGGATTGGCAGCAAGCGGCACCTGTTGGAGGCCAAGCGGGAGCTGCAGAGGCTAGAGGCGGCCCTCCCTCCGGGGCTGGAGAGTCCTGAGTCTCCAGAGGGGTCCCCTTGTACGCCCACAGGACCACAGTCGGGCCTGCGTCGGCACTCCTTCTCCACAGACCTCCTATCTCGGCTCTACCCGCAGCACACTCCCATCTTCAGGTTAGCTTGAACAGCCCTGATGCTACTTTTGATTTATTTTGCATCCTCTGTAGGGCAGGGATGTTAATACATCAAGACATAATTGTATTTTTTTTTATGCTAAATGTTCCTTCACTTTTTGTCTAAAGTTAAAGTATTGTTATTTTTTTTTTTTTTTTATAAAGCTGAGTTGGTTTAAGGTGACTTTCATCACTGATGTTCCTTATATTCTTTTCCTCCAGCCACTTCCTGAAGAAATCCACAGAGCTGACACCGTATTCTGTGAGCACCTGTGACTCCATCAGCAGAAAGTGGGTTTCTGACGAGTGTCTTCCCCGGGAGAGGTCCAGGAGTTGTTCCAACACGGTCTCCTCTAGACAAGGCCAGGGCTCCAGGAACCAAGTTAGCTCCTCTGAGAACCTCAAACAAACTGGCAAGGAGGAGCCCCCAGCTCGACCAGAGAGGAAACCCCTGCTACCCCAGCGATGCCTGACCTTTAAGAACAACCAGAACCTGCCAATCATTCTTAAGTCACCCCCTAGAACTGCTCTCCAGCCAATCAGCAATAAGGATATAAATGGTCCTACAGAAGGGATTGCCAGCACCCAGAATACCTCATGTTCGATTGCAAGGAACCCAACTCACACAAAGAGCAAAAGACTAGAAACACTCAAGAATGTTTTCTCTCATTCGGTAGGGCCCAGGATAAAGTCAGCCCTGTCTCACGTGTTCAGAAAGCCACCATCGGCAGCGAACGGAGGCCGGTGCTTCAAACCGCCAGGAAAGATCAGCAAATTGCACTGTAGGCAATCTAGAAGAGGCCGCAGTCTGAGAGACAAGATGAGCAGAAACAAATGCATCATCAAGGCGACCGTTTCGTGCGAAGAGCTTGACCAAAGGACCTTCTCTGGGGAGGTTAGACACAGGCGCTGGCATAGCACAGATGCTCTGATGAGCAGCATCGGGAGCTGGGTGGAGAAACAGCGGCAGGGACTGTTTGGCTTAAAGGAACGCGACGGAGAAGATGAGGCAGAGGGGAATGAAGGTTCCTCAGACTGTGAAAGTCTCTTCTCCGCTGACTCCCTGTCCTCGGCTTATGCCACGGCTCTGGCTGAGCAGCTGAGAAGCGAGGAGACGGCGCAGAGCGAGGGAGAGAGCGAAGATAGTGAGATGTCGAAAGACTCCCTAGCTACGGAGAACAATCCTTCCACAGCAGAGAGAGAGACTCGCACAATGGTCCCGACATACTCGCTAGTTCCAGATGCCTCCATGCCATCCACTGGTAGGAATAGCAAAGCGGAGGTCAGTTCAGTTTCAGAGAGAGATGGCAGTCCGAAAGCTCATGTGATCCCAGCAGAGGGATATTGGAGCAAAAATGGCTGCTCTAAAACCTGTGTAAGCGGGGAAGCCGAATTAGCCACCGAGCCACACACTCTTAAACAACCAGTTGAAGAGTTCGGCCTCAGAGACGCTGTGTCCAGTGTGGGTGAAGACGTTGGTAACACGCAGATCACTGCAGCAAACAGCCCGCGTTCTCTAAGCAGTTGTAGCGGCAGTGTGCGGGAGCCAGAGAGTGTGCTAGCACTCACCGATGCTTGGTCCACTGATGCGGGAGACAGTCCCAGAATTTCCAGATATTCGTTCGTGTTTCGAGGAAGCACGGCGTTCAGAGCCACAGAGAGAAGCAGTAGCCCCAGCCCTGTCAGCATCGATCTCTCAGATCAGACTGGATCTAGATGTTTTAATTATACATCCACCAGCGCTGAAGGTGTAAATGTAACGGTGGAGGAGCAGAGCCTAGAGCTTTCTGGAGCTGCGTCAGAGTCAGACACGCTGAGTTTTCAAGACGCTCAGATGCTACAGGCCCCAAGGGGCGCCATCGAGGCAGAATGCAGTGAACAACAGTCTGGAGAAACATCAGAAAGCACCCTGAACACATCTGCAGATGTTCCTAACAAACAGGTGTGTGTTGACACTCTTCTTACCAGCAGAGTACAAGAGCTTGTAAAGTTTCAGCTAGCACTTAGAGACGTGCCTTATATGGAGGCCGCTGATATGACGACATCCTCTGACGCTGATATCTTAAGTACAGATATTCAGTCAAAGGTTTGTGTATCAGCTGCTTATTTTCCCTTCAAGTCTTCCAGTGATGATAATGTTCTTAGTAACTTGGTGGATGTAGAAACAACTGAGTTGGAAGATGAAAAGTCATATGAGAGCAATACCAGTAATGTGCCACTCAGTGGTGATAAAAACCTACACAAGCTTCTCACCAAAGACGCACAGAAAGGACCTCTACTGGTAGAGCAGGAACCTGTTAAAGCTGCTTGCAAAAACTCTAGGAAGAGGAACAAAGACCTTTGGGACGCTTTAGTTGGCAGCCTGAAAATTCCAAAGAGGAGTAACAAAGGAGAGCTTGTAAAATTCTGCACTACTCCTTTAAACAGCCAGGACGTTATTTACCCCGATGACAATAATAACACCAGTGAGACGAAAAGCATTGATTCAAGCCATACTGATGACAGCACAACACTAGACATCCTGCCTACACCAGTGTCTGAAACAGCGTGCAGTAAAAATGAGTCTGAATGTGACATTGAAGGTGATTGTAGTTCTCAGGGAGGTGCCTCTGTAAAGGTGTGTAAAGGAAGCAATGCTGGCCACGTGAAGACAAAGGATATCATTGTAGAAGAGCAGAGTGAAGGATCTTACGTCCGTCTCCCGAGGAGACAGCCAGATAGCAGAAAACCGCTACACCAGTGGGATGCAATCTGTAGCGCCATTGACCTGAGGATCTCCGAGGTGGTGGGAGAGCACGTGAGAGTGCCGCTGATAGACGGCGATCGCACCAACGAGGCTAGAAGCCAAAGCCTGAATGCCTTGTCATCACAAACTCCTGAAAAGGTTGACCGCACATGTTATCCCAGCCGTAACACTGAAGTCAGAGCGAGAGAGAGGCAGCTGACAGATGAAAGGACTCAAATGACAGAGGGGGAGATGCATAGCAAACGCTATTCACTGGAACACTGTGACCGTCAGAGTGAACAGACAGCAGTGGCGCATGTGTTGCTTGACAAATGTCCTGGTTGTGACGGCATTGCTCACACACCTGCTGCCCAGCACTCTGCAAGCTTTAAGGAATCTACAAATAAGCAGTCGCGTGATCATCCTGCTTCCATGCCTGTCTCCACTAACAGTGGCAACATCCAATTGCATGTGTCACAGAACAACAACATAAGCGCTGAGCCTCATCCCAGTCCTGTATTCCAATGCGGTAGAGCTTCAGGAAATGATCCTCTCTCACACGGGCAATGCATTCCTTCTCAAGATAACCCTCAAGAGAAAAATTACCCTTTGGTGGAAATGATTGATTGGTTAGAACAAAGAGAAGCATGCCCCCGTGTTTGCAACGATAATGACTCCATTAAACAATCTGACCAGCAAACCTGTTTGGTTACCTCAGCATTGGAATCTGACTGCCCACAAGCTCAGCAAATCTTCCCTAACACCTCATCTGCTAACAGTGGTTCAAGCACAAACACTAATGGCTCCCACATCAAGGCTGGCAGCATGGACTCATCGTCTGATGTTCAAGACAATGACGATGGTTTATCCCAAGTTAATTCATCATTGATTATTAGACAACATACTCTGCAAAATGCTCTTCAGTTGTCTGTTACAGGATTCCATCAATCTATGCTGGATAGTCCCCTTAACATCCAAAGTTCCTGTATGAATGACCATGCCATTGCAAAAGCACCAGTAGCCAGTGGTGGGCATTTAGTAGATGACAGCAATATTGGGACAGGACCCAGAATGAGGGAAACCCCAGAACAGTGCTGCTCAGAGCACCAAATATCCAGACGTCCACAAACAACCCCATCAGTTAACTGTGCTCAGACCTGTGTGGTCAATATGAATTATATCAAGTCTGGTGTTTTGCAAATGCTGAATGCCAACCAGAAGTTTGAAAACACCAAAGGAGCTCATGTGTTCAAACATGGCAATGGGACATTGGACACTGTTAACCTTACACAGATTCCAGTGATTTCGGTGAAATCGCACAATGAAATCGGTGTAGCTACATCTGCTCCTGACAGAATAACAAGTGCTAGCCAAGACATAAATGATGTCCATAGAGATATATTTTCCAGAGAGGGAAACATGAATATCTCTCCCCGGAGATATATAAATTCAGCTGTAAGGCCTAAAAAGGGGAAGTCTAAGAGGTTCAGAAAGTCTAAAGTGCTGGCTAATCCAGATTATTCCTCTGACTCCACACTGAAGTCTTCATCAGATGAGGAGGTTGACATGATGTCCAGGGTTCATCACAGTAGGTCTTCTTCCATGCGGTTGAAGCCTGTGTGTCAGTTTGAACATGCGCAATCCCAAAGTAATGTATCTACTTTGAGGTCTAACGTGGAGAAGATGATCTCCCACACCCAAGAAAGTGAATCACAATTTAGGCTAAAGCCCCAGGGCTCTCAGATTCATTTTGTGTCAAGTGACATTAACCCGTTTGTTCACCAGTGGCAAGATGATGAACCAAGTCAGAAGTACCCAGCATTTGGAAGCGCTGCGGACTTATCCTGCAAATATCCCCCGTTAAACTGCATTGAAAAGCGTATGACGCGCTGCTGCAGTGTTGACAATGGGTTGAATGGACAGAACTCACCCTTTAACTCCCATCTCAGTGCATACGCCAACAACAAGACGCTCTCTAGCACTATTAGTAGCATTGAGGATTATAAAGAACACTCAACCACCACGTCTACATGTCAGCATTCCTCTAGTGCTGATAATTGCCTTGGCAATTTGACTATGAACAGTGCATCCTCTTGTAATGATGCTCCTGGCAGCCTTGGTAATAGCTCTGCTCAGGTGGATGAGATCATGTTGGTTTACTCCTCAGAACAGGAGTCTCCGTCGAGCAAAAGCCAGGCCCAGCCCAAAGCAACGTGCAATCATGGCACTCAGACCGAACTTTGCCTTCAGACAACACGGATCAATACTGATATTAATGTTAACCTGAGGAGAAAGGAGCGCCACAAAAGAAGCAGCACTGATGTTCCTACAACACGAAAAACCACTGAGGACATTAAGACGTCGCTCACATGGGCCAGTTTGGAGAACATGTCTGCTCACATCTCCCAGCTTATTCACAGCACCTCAGACCTTCTGGAAGATGTCCAGGGAATGAGAACGGGAGATGTCCTCAAATCCAGTCCCAGAAGAACTATTCATGTCTCAAATAAGAGCACCCCCTTCAATAAATGTAAATATTTGACCAAGAAAGACTGCTCAACTCAAACTGTAGTAGAAGTCGGTGTCCAGACAGAACATCCATTAACACGTGTGGGGGACGTCCCTGTTCGTCAAACATTACCCATTCAAAGGTCTCAATCCCATGAAGTCAATGTTATAGTCAAGGTGATTGGTTCGGAGGTTCTTAATGGTTCTCAAAATGAAGGCTTGTCTGGATTGGTCACAGCTAATGTCAAAACAAATGGGAGGATGAACAGCATGCCTGATCTGAGTTTAACCTTGCCAACTACATCAGAAACCAATGAATCACATACAGAGAATAACTCTCACAAAGGAACTTATGTTGAGAAAACAGTTGCATGTAGGATGCCACTACGATCTGCAAGCACAAAGCAAAGAACACTTGAGGTACCGTCTCCCAAAGGTTGTAGAGTAACTGAAAGAACTCGCAGCTCATCAATAACCAGCAGCAATGCTGAAGTGCCATGTATTATAAATGAGCCATCTCCCTTGATCAGCAAACAGGCCAGATACACAGATCGGGCATCATCTCCAATACTCACTGTAGGGGCAAAGATGAGAACTAAGCAGAGAGGAAAACATCTGTCTCAGTCTCAAAAATATACTGTGTCCGTTATTCAGGAAGCAAATATAGCACATTCCTGTGCTGCTCCAGAACATGAAATGCCCAGACGAAGTTGTAATGTGTCTTCCTGTAACTCCAATGAATCGATATCACTTGAAGATGTGAGTGAAATGAGTATTTTAAGATCCCCTGCAAGTCCCCTTTCATCACTAGCTAGCTATACAGACGATGATAAAAAACACATTACCCATAAAGAGAAGGGCAGGAACCTCTCACCTAATACCAAATGGAACATGGCCTTGCAGCAAAATCCTCAATGGAGAGCTCCTAACTTCAATAATCTAGCTATGCAAAACAGTACATCTCCCACATTTAAGCACAACAATGACCTATGCTACCAAACAGAGAGGATGCAATGCCATCGCAAACCAAAAGATGGTGTTGAATTCTGTCTGGATGTTTATGACACCCCACCAGTCAGTGAAAGGACAGTCCCAGACCAAGATGACTTGGTCTCACTGGGTCCTAGTGACTGCAACACAGACGTCCTCCTTAACATCAGACCCCTTACCAGTCTGTCTCCACATCCCGGACACCGGAGGGTCCCGGAGAACCTTCCCATGCACAACAAGTTCACAAACTGGTCTGGAATCAGCCATCGTCCACCGGAACAGGACAGTAGTGTTCCGGCCAAGGCACCCGAGCGCAGAGATGGGAACACAAACCCCGCTACTCGGGAAGACGCGGTGAGTCTCGGGCCAAATGTGGACTCCGGGGTGCAGAGAGACAGAAAGTCGAGGGAGATCGCGACGCTACGGCAGGAGAGAGAGCAGGTCATGGCCTCGATGAGTCTCAACGTGAGGCCTTCACAATTGACCGTGGAGTTGACAGAGGCCAAGCTCCATTATGGTCTGGGGGAGACGGACACCTTGTTGAAGATGCTGTCTCCAATAGTCAGAGAGGATGTGAAGCAGCCAGCGCCTGTCCCTACTAACCGACAACTCTATGATAGGTATGGCTGCTGTTGTCTTACGCTTACCCTATTAGAGCCTTAAAGGTATAGTATGCAATTAAAAGCTAATACACGTTTTGTCAAATTCACTGAATATCTCCTCGCAGGATGCTATCTTACCGTTTTGAGCTGAAAATAACATGGTACTGTAAATAGGAACACAAAAGTGTTGCAGAGCGCACGCAACAACACTATCCTATCCTTCGCAATGTGTTTCCAATATGTGGGGCGGAGCATCTGAGTGAGCACCCTGGGAGAGGCATGTTGTTGTTTTTTTTTTGGACTTGATTTTGAATTTAGCATTCTCAAGAATGACTCACCCTACCTTATTAAGCAACACACTTTATTTTTAAAGCAAATCATGAGGGCAAATGCTACAATGATGTGTGTGTTTCTCTTGTGTTCTCAGACACAGGAGGAGTATTGAGGGTTTGAGGCAGGAGAGAGAGGTGCGTCTCCAGACCCATCGAAGGGCTCGTAGCCTGAGCCCTAGTCAACATCCCCGCTGCTCTCAGCAGGAGGCCACGCCTTCTTCCAGAGTATCGGCCATGCCAAGCCATCGCAGAGAGTACTTGAAGCAGCTTCGCCAAGAGGTAGTGGACAGCTCCAGGTAAGATGTGATATAAACAAATAACTTTTTCATTTGTTACCAATGATGCAGTTACAGTACCAATTCAATAATAGACACTGAGTGTTATTCTTTGTAGAACAGATTTTATTTTGAACCATGTAGCTGTTACTAAGATGACATTTTAGTATAGTTGAGAAATAGCAGTTAGTACTGTATGTTTTGTAAATACTGCTAGATGAAGACTCCATTTGCGACCATAAGTATCATTATCACATCAACTCACATGCATTGTAAGTTACATATTAACGTACGCTAGTTGTTTCTAACCTTGATACCCTACTCTCTCGTGTGTTTGAACAGAGTGCCAGATCCCCCGAAGGGAGAGGGGCAGTATCCCTCTGAGATTGAGCACCTACTGAGGGAGTATGGGCGTGCCCGCGAGGAGGCCAGGACAGAGATCGCCAGGGCGAGAGAACGGCTGAGAGAGAGGACCGAGCAGGAGAAGAGAAGGATTCAGCAGCAGGCTCTGTCCCAGGTGGTCAAGGTGGGAGCTTTAAACATAATTTCTAATCCGCTCCATCTTTTTTAAAGTTTTTTTTTTTTTTTTTTACTTGGCCTTGTAGTAAGAGACCTAGGTCAAGGAGAACTGGATATCGTTTATCGCTATATTTAAATGACAGCCGGGGGTGTTTTCTTTTTTTTCTCTCTCCACATTTTCCTCTAATGTGGCACTCACATTTAAATATGTGACTCACAGTTAGTCATTTGATGCTGATATTGAAAAATGAATTACATAAATTACAAATACTGTTTACTGTTGTTTCAGTCCAGCATCGATTCATTTACATAGCGGTAAATGTTTGTCTGGGTAAATTAATTCACATAGCACACTGCTGTGTAAATGAATCGACGCAGACAAATTTACAAGTTCGCATCTAGCCAAGAAAGGATAAAATACCAGGAAGTGTTCTGGATTCACATTTTTTACCAAGGATGCATCCAGTGGTGACTTGTGTGTGAACTTGTCCGCGGAATATCGCAGAATGCATTTCGGATCAACATGTGGCAATGACAGTCGAGAAAACACAACAATATTAGCTATACTTTTCTGTTATTGTGTCCCAAAATGCTGTTTTAAGGGTTTTTGAAGCGAGAATATATATGTTTTAACTTCAAATCTGTGGTCGATTTATCAAGATGGAGTCTAGTTTAAAATTTGCTACAATGATTTCGTAGATGTGAGGACCCGCTTACAGGTCGCCGGCTATCAAACGATAGCCAAAAATATGCATCTCAATCTAGATCTGTCCTCGTGTTCTTAGAAGGACACTTGGCAGGAATTTACCTATCAATAACACAAGTATGTACCTAGCGTTCTTGGAATTGAGAAACAGCCAAGGTTTCTAAATCCTAGTTTAATTTGAGGATTAGAATGACGACGATGATGATGTATTTCAGACTGCCAGACTTCACTTGAATATATGCTGTATTAGCTCATCTGACATGCCCATTGTCATAACCTGGCAAACCATGTTTGTAATGTGCTATATCAGGACCAGAGCTGTAGAACCAGGATCAGCAACAGTACCCTGTGCACCAGCTCCAGCCTCAGCCTGTCATCTGGTCTCACCTCAGGATACAACAGTGGCAACACCACCCAGCTGAAAGACGCCATCAGGTCCCCTTTACATGGACAGGTTGGTACCTTCACCTTATACCTTAATTATGTAATGTCTTAATAGGGGGAAGTGAATCAAATTTCTTCTGTCATTTTCAATGTTTTTATTTCTCTGGGTGTTTCCATTGCTTTGATGGTTGACCTGCTTGGTGTAGGACTCAGGGTTCCAGGATGAAGGTCTGAGGGTCACGACACGCCCCCCTATATGTGGCCCACAGAGCGTGAAGACCCACAGAGCCTGGCTCTCCGTCCAGGGTAAGTGGTCCACAGCGCCCGATCCACCCAAAGCCTTTCCCTGCATGTTTTCTGCATAGTAGACCTCTGATCCCTGTTCTGTGTGACTGGCCAAGATGTCCGTCACGAGTGTCCCGTGGCAGGGCTGGAGCCCCTGATGGCCTCCTCTCCCATCGGCGTGCGACAGCGGACCGCCTCGTTTGGCTCCTCCTCCTCCGTATCGACAGCCTATCAGGACATCACGTCCTGCCTGCTGGGCCAGGCTCTGGTGGAGGTACAGCCCACATATACGTCCTTCTGCCATTTGCACACATCTCTGGGTGCCGCTAGCAATTATGCTAATGGTGGAATAACCACTAGAGGCTTACAATGAAGTATGAACACGAAACTGTTATCGGAACAGAACGGTACAGAGCGGTGTGTACATTTAGCATGTGCCATGTCATGGTTGTCCTGTGTGCGACACTGATTCGCTGTGTCAACGCTGTGTTATCTCCCGTGCCAAATGCGTATTACATGCAGTGGCTGGCTTTGTTTCCAGGGTTGAAGGAAAATGCTTGTCTCTGCAGGTACGCCTGGCTGCTGCAGGGGACATGGCCAACCTGATCGCAGGCAGGGCCACAGCAGGATGGAGGTTAGTTTGTTAGATCATTTATTTGCTCATGAAGATGTTATACATGTTATAATCATTATAAACTTGTTGTTGGTTTACTGTTGAGCTTTGAACTAGAAAGCATTTTACGGGTTTCCCACAGGCACCAGGGAACAGAGCGAGGCATCCAAGTTTATTACAGGCTGTCCTCCAGCCCTTCCACCCATGGTTTTCTTGGGGCTGGGGAGCTGGACAGGCCACTGGCTAGTCTGTGGAGTCTGCTCCGCCAGCCCTCCAAAAGCCACCTGTATCACCGCTCAGTCCGCTCTGCCTGGACCCGGCCACTAGATGGCAGCACACAGCTGGGTGAGTCCACAGCCAGTCTCTCTGTACTCACGTTGTGTTTTTTTTTTGTGTGTCTGTTTCTCACTAAGTACACATCATGCCGTTTTACATTTGTAAATGTTAACGTTTATAGGCTTGAACAGATAGGAAATTCAACTTTTGGGAAAAAATATCAATGTGCAAAATATGAAAATGCCTTGGTTAGCTTTCCTTCCACCCAATAACCTATCATGTCTCTCTTCAGTCTACCTGCTAACAGAGCCCTCAGCCTGCCACCTCAGCCAGCCCAGAGACTTCTGCTGCATCAGCACTGAATCCATACAGGTCAGTACAATCACATAATGGAACACTGGCCCGTATAGATAACTAGCAGGGATGGCAGCAATGCAGTCTTACAGTGTTGGACATCTGTGGCGAAGACATGGACAGAAACACACTCTGGTGTGAAGCCTTGAAACGGGAATGTGACGTGTGTGTGTGTGTGTGTGTGTGTGTGTGTGTTCTTTGCTTCAGGGTGGTGTGTATGTGCTGGCCATGCAGTCTGTGTTTGAGGAGTCTCTGCCCTGTCCCAGTGTGGACGCTGTCCGAGGAGAGATGCTGCCCAGCGCCTGGGTCCTGCAGCCAATCACTCGCAGTGACCACGAGGTCGTCAGGGTCATTTACCTGCTGCAGGTGAGACAGGGTTGTGATGAGTGTTCAGATGTGTGGTGGATGGTTTGGTGTTAGCAATATCATGCATGAAATATTAATGATGTATGTGTCCTCTCCTCTCTTGTCTTCTCATCTCCTCTCCTCTCTTGTCTCCTCCTGCCCTCTCCTCTACTCTCCTCTCCTCATCTCCTCTTCTCCCCCCCTCCCCTCCCCTCCTCTTCCTTCCCCTCTCCTCTCCTCTCCTCTCCTTTCCTCTCCTGCTCTCCAGGTGGATTTCGGGACTCCATCTATTCCTGGCAGGCTGTTGAACACTGTAGCTAGAAGACAAGCAGCGGTTATAGCTGACCTTGATGCAGTCCTGTCTCCATGAAGCCGCAGGACTCAAGACACACGTAGCAGCGAGCCCTTAAACTACACCTGTGTTTTTGCACCTCAGCACTGATGTTATGTTGATGTCATCATGATACAAAGTATCATGCAGCATTTGTGTATGATTATATTTTTTAATACATTTTAACTGTACAGAGTGTTGTTGTTTGCGCGGCAATGTATCCAAATGCTTTCCACAATCATATGTGTGTATGCCAAAGATGTGTGTTGCTTTGACCCAGTATAGGAGCTCAGCGCTTCGAGTGTTCCTGTATGTTATATTTAAAACAATTGTATAGTACTGTTTAGCTGTACTAGTCTACATATAGGACAGCCATCCTCCAGCCTGTGGTAATTAAACCACTTTAACAGATGTAACAGAGTATGTAGTCTTTACATTTGCAGTTTGGTTACTGAATGTGAAGGGCTTAGCAAATGACCATAGCTGTGGTTTGTTTTAATACCGTCCTTCATCAGCTATGACCACTGTGTTGTTTTACTAGTTAAATGATGCTGTATAGTAACACAGCGGGCTCTTAGGGGGCTATCAGCCATGAATAACTTATAAGCTGGATGCTTTGGATATTTGCTGAGATAAAAATATTAAGAAACTGAAAACTGGTAAATTCCCCAATGTACACTATTTACACTAGTTAAAACTATTTTTTTTTAAATGTTTAACCTCAGTTGTTTCCACTGAATATTTGATACTGGCCTGCTTGCTGATAATATCCAATGAATTGATATACTGTACTATGAAGGAGGAAATTATATAAATGCTGAACAAAGACTTATAATATTTGGTACCTGTAAGGTACATCTACAGTAAGATACAAATTTTAAGGGATTTGGTTTCCATGATTATGAAGTAGCCTTTTTTTTTATCTCTCAAATGAGCATCTTATTTGATTATAGTGCCCACTGTTAATTTTAATGTCCAGAGTGCTGCACTGGTTTACACAAATTCCTTTTCTTTTTACAATCTTTGTTTGCACAGAATTATAGATTAATTGGTTAGTTGTTTGTGTAGTCTTTAATATAGGCAGAGTGAACTAAAAAGTGAACTAAAAAAAAAACATGGGTTGTGTAAATCCTCTTCTAAAGCCATATTTAGTTGTAAGTAGTTGCTGTTTTGCCAGTTGCAGCTGCAGTGCTGAGTATGAAAGAAGTGAATCCCAGATGAACCAAAGATTAAGCTGAGAGGACATTTTGTACTGATTTATTTTTTATTTGTATATCTATTTTTGTACTTGCTTTTTCCTATGTGCAAAAACATGTATATTTATGTTTTCTTATATTTAGATTTTTGTATGAATGTATTGTATTACAAACATTACTGTATAATACTGATGCAATAGCCAATGTGTTTGTGATGTTAATAAAGCTATATTTTAAAGTAAAAAAACATTTTCTCTTTAGTTTATTTCGTGTTATTGTTGTAGTTGCAATGCAATGAGCATTAGGCCTCACCTCCAGAGTCCTCGGGTTTCATCCCATCTAATTAAAATTTACAGTTTTCTGTGAACCGGACATGGCACATAAATACTATTTCTAGAAGAGGTAACATTTTTGAGGGGCGGTTGGCGTTTGTACGCGTGTGATTAGAGGAACAGCCTGCTTGCTTGGGGTGGGGGCGCACATAAGTGCCTGATGCCATTTAGAGTCAGTCGCTCTTGTCAGGAATGTACGGCCTCTGCGCGGGGAGATCATGTACTCGATGCGCTTGCTTTATTTTTAACATACAGGGTGGGTCAAACTCTGGCTTTCAGGAATGACCGTACTGTGCGCGGCGCCTACAACCCCTTCCCCTCGTCCCCTAGTTCAGGACCATTCCCTCCGCATTTGGAAACCAGCTCACTGACCGGGACCGGTCTGTCTGTATCAATGGGAATGTAATTGGTTCATTGGCAGAGGAACCTCAATATAAACACCCTCGACAGGACAGCATCCAGAAACAAGTAAGTGTATATTGAAGGCATTGCTTATGTCCTTGACAAATTAAACGAATTATAGGCTACTGCCTAATGGCAGTGTCATAATTTGTCGCTTAGGAGAAAGCTTGTTTGTTGTTGTAGTAGTCAAGTTCAGAGTTTTTCCAAACCACCTGTTGTAGCCTACCAATGCGTCGACGCGTCATTGTGGCTGTCGTTATATTCAAGCACAATGATTTAGTTTACGACAGTATATTTGCTGCTACTGTGTTTTATATATTTTGCAATACTTTATTTGATAACTCTAAACGATATTGGCTTAAAAAAAGTAGACTGATTTAGGCGGAAGTTCTCCCGTTCACCGCAAGGTTTGGTGAAAGCACAATGACAAAACGCTCTCAAGGGGCGCCTGCTTTGTAGAGCATTATAGCACACTCAAGGCCTGAATGGCTAATGCTCTTTTGTGGACCTTGTTAACTTGAGTGATTTTCTTCTCTTTTTTATACCATATATTCCTTCCATACGTTTATCCTATTGCTGTAGACTACATCAATATGTAATGTAGTGCGTATATCATTGAATTACATCTGTGTAGTGTCAAAGACTTTGAAATAACAATGAGCACACTACAAGTGAGGTAGCTTAGTCCCCATAAAAGGACAAGTGTGACTTGTGCCATGCAACCAGACCAACAGTCTGGATAAGGAGGAACATTCAGTGTAAACATACTCCAGGAATAGTTTACTATCGATTCACATGGAACATGATCATATGGCAATGTCTTACGTACTGCATGCTGTCTACCATAAATGATGTAACCTACATGATGGATAATCATTTAAGGCCATTATGGAGGATGGAAAACATAAATATTCTACACTAGCCTTTTAAATGTGGAGCTGTCTAGGTTCAGAACCATAATGTTCTACATTGGCAAAATGGTGCTCACTGATGCTGTTTTAGCTCCCCCGCACACCACCTCATACATTTCACCGACAACTGTGCATAAAAGTGCACATAGGTGTAAGAGGAGGGGTAGAGATGAGTGTGAGCCCATTAGCGCTCTATGGGAGAGGAGTAGAGAGCAGTTTTAGCAGCACACAGATGTAGGCTCACACTGTAGGGTTTAAACCTGGCTTCAACCATGAGGACTGTGGAGGGGTGCTGATGAAAGTGAATCCCCCATACTGTAGCTGTTCAGTTGTGAAACCAGAGCTGCCTGCCATTCCTCTGTATTGATTCATATCCACTCTGGTGATAGCTCACATGTTTCCGACTTGTCCGACGCTTTCTGCCGGGTCCAGCTGCTCCTGCTACAATGACACACTGAGGGTCACGCCCTTCTTTAATTACAGCCTGTGTGTGTCTCACACTGATGCACGGTCCACTCAGGCAGCACACCGCTTGTGAGGCCTGAAGTGTTATCTTCTGGGCCGTGGAAGCATCAATGATATTATACTGTAATAACAGCTAGGAGTTTGGATTTTTACTTATATCTTTATTATATAAATATCACACAGTTTTAAGGTTTTGAATGTTTTAAATATGATTATGATTAAACCGATTTTCTGTTGAAGTTAGAAATGTAATGGTACTTCCAATGTTCTAATGTGTGTGTGTGTGTGTGTGTGTGTGTGTGTGTACATACAGTATATTGTTGATTGGAGCATGCATAACAAGGACGGTAGCACTCGAATGCCCTCAAGCATGAGAAAACAACTGTGATTAGGGTTTATATTAATAAACTGTGACTTGACACCTAGCAGTAGATGCACAAAGGTTTATACAGTATTCTTTAAGGAATGTTCTGGAACATTTCATTTTAAAATACTGCCTCTGAAACCATTAGGCCTAATGACCTTTTTAACATAGTATTCATCTGTATTAAAGCTATATATAATTTAAGATAAAAGGTAAGTCAATGTAAAATCAATATGTACATCTTTAATTAAGCTATATCATATATTGAAATACACAGTAATAATGCTATTTCAGTATTCCAGTCCTAATTAGACTGAAGCAGGACTATGATGATGGCTGATACACATACTGTATGTCTGTATGACCTCTGCTAGTAGAGACAGTGGTTTGTAGTCTGGTCCATGTTGTGTGTGTGTGTGGGGGGGGGGGCATGATAAGGGCATCCATGCTGGTGGGTGGAGGCATCATGGGCTGATAGCCTGCCCTCTGCACAGGCCTGATACTGGCGAGGAGGGAAACCTGTGGGTGTCATGGTCTCTCACTGAGACCCCTTCATCTGATCCAGTGGTTCTCAAACATGTTGAGAACCCAAATAAATGCATACACATATACAGTACATTAGCAAATATAAAACATTTAAAGCATACAGTATTAAATATTAAATAGTGTAATTTCCCATTAACCCACATTAACATGATTAATTATCCCACAAATAATGGAATTTGATATCTGCTAAATGTATGTTGTATATTATTACAGTACATATCAATATCACATGCCTGTGTTTGTATTGCTTTTATAAATAGATTTACAAAACACAATCATGTAATATGATCGTCTCTAGTGAGGGCAGTGTCCTCAATGTGTTGTGTCATGGCACAAGGACACTGACAGGGTTGTGCTGGATCCCAGACCTGTCTCCCTCCTTCCACACAAGCCCTGCTACCCAGACAATGGAGCCTAACTGTAGCATCAACACAAATGCTTGCAGTAAAACCATTGACATGTCAATTAGCTGTTAACATTGCTGTAGCCTTTTGTTCTGACTGAACTGTATCTTTAACAACATTGCTTCAAAACTATTTGAAGTACGTTTAAATGTAGGAATTGTAAATGTTGCTGGAGGATTCCACCTATGTCGGGGTTCGAACCAATAGCCTTTAAGTTGGGATACAACCTCCCATCAGCAATCTATCTTTACAGCCTAATGTCTGACATTGTTTATCTTTAGCCATCAGCGTGTGCACTTCAGTATAACACCACATGAGGACACTCAAGTTTGGGAACATTTACCACTGTGAGCCCACATTATACTGCCGTTGGTAAGCAAGATAGTAATTGATGTAGACTGTAATATAAGCAGCAGGTTTTCTTCTGCTAAATAGTCTGGACTATAGTCTACTTTTGCCAATAGACTGAGCCCCGAGCCGTACATAAGGGAATTCTCACTCACAACCTCATGCTCACTGTAACACATGAAATGAGCGCGGTAGAAGCACATGCATATTCTAGTCCCAGCGTACGTCAGCCGCATCAGTTGAAAGGAGGGTGGTTTGAAAAGCTTTCGTCATTTTCGGCGGTATAGGAGGGTAACCCTCCCCTTGTGTGTGTTGATAAGAGAGGCATGCTGCTCCCAGATAGAGCTATCTTGGTGGCTAACCTTCACCCGCCATTCCACACAGAGTGCACACAGACACACACCATGTAGTGACAGTTGGCCACATACCATGTAGAACAAAATGGAGTTCTAGAGGGACATAGCAGGGACAGTTTGATTGTAAAGTGTGTTAACAAGTTGTAAACTGGTTTTATTCCTGACCTTTCCACTGTTACAGGGATGACATGGGGATGTAAATCTGAAAAAGGTATCGTTGTTAATGGACGTGTCTGAGTTCTTTGTGTCTTGCTACGCAATAACAGGGTGTCCTATAGTTTTTAACAGCAGGCAACCTCAGACTTATCTTATCTTGCCACCTTTTTCTACATCTCTAGTTGTCCACACATCATTGTTGATATTGGCTTTATACTTCACCTTCAGTTTAGCTTGTTTGTTCTCAAAATTATTTTATTGCTTTTTTAAAGTCATTATTGATTTTTCTGTCCCATATCATAAATACTAAAACAAGTATATGGAGCTATTCAGGCATGTAGTTAACTGCAAAAAGACTTTCATCGATTAATAAGACAGTCTTGCTATGGATTTAGCTAAGTGACTAAACTTTAACTTTATTTCCTCTCTGTGTGTTCCAGACCCCTGCTAGTGTTTACATCGGCCATCTTCCTCCAGCTCCACACCAGCCTTCCCCATAGCACCTGTGAGGACGCTGTTCAGCGCACCCTGGCCCGGCTCGTGACCCTGGCTGCTGCGATGACGTCCACCACAGACTTTGACAATGCGGAGATCACGCAAC
The DNA here is from genome assembly GCA_027564755.1 of Amblyopsis hoosieri. NCBI lineage: Eukaryota > Metazoa > Chordata > Actinopteri > Percopsiformes > Amblyopsidae > Amblyopsis > Amblyopsis hoosieri. Next base: position 19,039 of record JAODUE010006720.1, read on the forward strand.
AGTACAGCCGTGTCAACACCCGCTTCGACCTGCCCGACGAAGAGCTGGACAACGACAACAGCTCAGCCCGGCTGTTTGAGCGCTCGCGCATCAAAGCCCTCGCAGGTGAGAGACTTACTGGAGCTTACTGGGCTTAGTTACACTGTGGGGCTGGTGTATACTGGTTTGTGTTATATGCAGGGTTGGTGTATACTGGATTGTGCTATATGTGGGGCTGGTGTATACTGGTTTGTGTTATATGTGGGGTTGGTGTATACTGGCTTGTGTTATATGTGGGGCTGGTGTATACTGGTTTGTGTTATATGCAGGGTTGGTGTATACTGGCTTGTGTTATATGTGGGGTTGGTGTATACTGGCTTGTGTTATATGTCTTAGTAACAGTGTGGGGTTGGTGTATACTGGCTTGTGTTAAAATGGTAAATACTTATATAGAAATAACATGTGCTCTCGCTGAATGACGCTGGTGTCAAATACAATTTGGATAAAGTGTGGTTTTACTGGTTGAGGAAGAACGTTTTTGATGAGTGTGGTGTCTGTTTGGATAAAAACTATGATATGTGTTTGTGTGTGTGTGTGTGTGTGTGCGTGTGTGTGTGTGTGTGTGTGTGTGTGTGTGTGTGTGAGAGAGAGAGAGAGAGTAAGAGAGAGAAAGAGACGTAGACAGCTGCAGCCCTTGTTCTGTAAGTGAATGTGTCTGTGTACAGTATGTGAATGCATGTGTGCACAAGCGTGCGTGCACACACACACACACGCACACACACACTCAGGATCATGTCCTGCAATCCCACACCATCCCAGCAGCTGAAGACTGTCACCCTCAGCACAATTGACTGGGAACACTCGTGCATTCCCAAACCCCACCCCCCCACCCTGGTTGAAGGATTCAGGCAGCTGCCATGCCTGTCCGCCTCCCAGTGCACATGGATCTGTGGCATGTCTGACTAAGCTTGTAAGCTGTGACCCACCTGTGTCTGTATGAGTGTGTGTTTGCATGCGCGTGTGTGTGCGTGTGTGTGTGTGTGTGTCTGTGTGTGTTTGCATGCGTGCGTGTGTGTGTGTGTGTGTGTAGTTGCGTGTGTGCGTGCGTGCCTTCTGGGGTGTGTGGGTTTTTAAAATAGCTCTGTGTTTCTGGGATAGAGAGCAATTATTATAGCATCATCATGATAGCATCATGATTGCATCTTGGTAGCATCATGATAGCATCATCATGATAGCATCATGATATCATCATTATTGTATCTTGATAACATCTTGATAGCATCATGATAGCATTATTATGATAGCATCATGATAATATCATGATAGCATCTTGATAGCATCGCGATAGCATTATCATGATAGCATCATGTTAGCATTATCATGATGATAGCATCATGATAGCATCTTGATAGCATTATGATAGCATTATCATGATAGCATCATGATAACATCATGATCGCATCTTGGTAGCATCATGATAGCATCATGATAGCATCTTGGTAGCATCTTGGTAGCATCATGATAGCATCATAGCATCATCATGATAGCATCATGATAGCATCATAGCATCATCATGATAGCATCATGATAGCATCATGATAGCATCTTGGTAGCATCTTGATCGCATCATGATAGCATCATGATAGCATCTTGGTAGCATCTTGATCGCATCATGATAGCATGGTACAGCATGCAACTGGCCTGGAAGTGGTTTGTCTGGCTGGTCAGCACTGTCTAGACTGTGTGGGAGACCATAGTGTGTATGTCTCTTTAAGAGAGGGATGCATGTGTGTGCGTGTGTGGGAGATTCATGGTATTGTGTTATAGGGCTGCTGTACTGATGTTTCAGTAATGCAATCAGAGTTTCCTGTCAGTGAGAGGGAGACATGGAGGAATAGCAAAACACACACACACACACACACACACACAGGAGCTCTGATGGCCCGGTGTTCATTTACATTAGAGTCTGCATGCAGGTGTACTGTTAAAGTACATGCACATTGGAGAGTCAAACCATGTACAGCAGGCACGCACGCACACACACACACACACACACACGTGCATACGCACAGTCCTGGTTTCAGACCACTGCCTGATCCACGGCAGGGCGCGTCGGCTAACCGTAACAGCGTCAGCCTCGTACGGACGTGCGCCGCGGCTGCCTTGCCTGCCGGTGGGTGGGTGGGTGACGTCAGCAGCGTGCCCAGAGTGTTGTGGAGGGGGGAGGGGGGAGCACGTGGACTCAGACAGGAACATATTGCATGCATGGCTGTGGAGCTGGAACGAGAGAAATAGCATCGCCGCCGCACAGTGAGAGGTGAGGATAGGAGAGGGAGAGAGAGAGAGAAGGAGGGAGCCGGAGTGAGTGGGAGAGAGATCTGGAAACGAGGACAGAGAGAGAGAGAGAGAGAGAGAGAGAGAGAGAGAGAGAGAGAGAGAGAGAGAGAGAGAGAGAGAGAGAGAGAGAGAGGCGTGCCAGAGGCTGCTCTCCACAGCTCCCCAGCGCTGTGTTATTGTTGTTGTGGTAGTATCCCATCGCACCGGGGGGTCACCATGAGCAGCCCATGTCTGCTGCGTGCCACCCCCATCAGCCAGCCCCGGCTCAGGGACGTCAAGCTCAGTTTGAAGGCCGGCAGCAGGGAGACAGCAGCCTCCCGGAGCAGCGTAGTAAGCAGCAAGGAGGCTTCCGCCGCCCGGCCCTACGGCCCGCCGGAGAGGGAGAAGACTCAGGTGAGGAGCAGTGGTGGTGGAGGTGCCAGGAGCAGGAGCACTCCCCCGGTTCACCGCGCCCAGCGGTCAGAGCCGCCCAGGAAGCCCCCCAGAGGAGACGGACGAGCCGGGAAGAAGCACCCGGAAGCGGCGCACCCGCCTGAGAGGAACGGCACGCTCCTGCAGGTCCCCGTCGCTGTGGCGCCCTCGGGTGTCTCCCGCCTCTCCACCTCCGCCTCCTTCTCCTCCTGCGGCACCCCCAAACGTCAACGGGCGGCTCCTCCGCAGCCTGACCCCGCCCTTTCCCCCCACTCCGCCTCCAGGGGCATGAGGCGGGGCCGCTGGCTCAGCTACAGCGCCTCCAACATCTGCTTCAACTCGATCCTGGAGGGGCGCTTCAGACAACTGCAAGGTACCTCGGCTGGCCTAACAGAGGGCGGCTCTGGAGGCAGGGGGTGCGTGCGTGTGTGTGTGTGTGTGTGTGTGTGTGTGTGTGTGTGTGTGTGTGTGTGTGTGTGTGTGTGTTTGCTGGAGAAATAGCATTTACCCTCTCCAATCTCCCCTCTAAGTGCAGGTCACACTTTTTCCCATCATGCCTTTCCCTCCCCTCTCTGTTTGTGTTTGGACCAGGCAGCAATGGGAAACGTCAGGGTGTGTGGCTGTGTGTGTGTGTGTGTGCGTGTGTGTGTGTGTGTGTGTGTGTGTGTGTGTGTGTGTTGGAGAATTGCTTTGTCTCTGTCAGGAGAAGTGCAGAAAAAAAGAAACTGTATTCATAGTAGCAGTCATATTAAATGTAGCAGTTTATTTATTTAGTTTATTTATTGTCCGGAATCTACAGTATGGCCTTATCCCAGCTGTTCTCTGATGTGGCTTTGAATTGTTCATAGCGCAAAACTCATTAGAAGGCTCTGCTAATGTCACATACTATACTTTGAAATGAATGTACTTAGTACTATAAAAATTAAACAAATTGTTTTATTTATTATTATTATAATTATTATATTTGACATCTAATTGTACAGTTTTGTATATCCCCGTGGGCTAAAAAGCAACAAGGCTTTGTAACAGTTGTACTGCCTCCCCTCTTGTCTATTAGGGATTTAAGAGTGAGGCTGTCCATCATTGTGGGTTTCTGTTTGCTTGCACTATTCTGCCCAACTCCCTGATGATACGGATGCATTAGCGAGCCGAGGAAAATGGAGAACGCATAGAGACATAGACAAGAAGGGAAAGACACTTTTTTTTCTTGTGCCTGGTTGATTTCAGAGTATTGACTGATTCTGAAGGGTGCAGAGGTAATTGATACTATAAAAGGCTTTGAATCAGTTCCAAAAAGCAGATTTGTGGAAGTGTATTTACCTGCACATCACGTTTGTCTGTTATTATTGTGATTATTGTCTGACCTTTTAAATGTAATGTTGCACATTTATTTACAAACAACAGTTCAAAACAAATGCATAATCGGTAATATAGAAAAGAATTGAAAGACGAAAAAGAGATACACAGAAAGTAAATAAGTAAGATATGTGTACTCTATATTTAGAGAGAGACTGTTTGGAATTTATGTCCTGTACTTGAACCATTAACACTTTATTTGTGCTGTGGCTGTCATGTTCATTAACAATATATTTGATTTGTGCTGTTGGCTTTGCTCTGGTTGATGTATTGGTTCAGTTTGAGTTTGTAAGACTTGTTTTATCCTGGTTTGTGTTTGTTTTAACCTGGATCTTGACATTTAACCGTTGACAAACTGAGTCCACACAGTACCATAATATATAACATAATTATAAAAACACAATCACATTATTATTATTATTATTATTATTATTATTATGTATCATATACCAATCAATCATCTCTAAAGACTTGAATGAGTGCAGTGATCCCAATGTACATTATACTTTAAAAGGCTGGTGATATTTTAGCAGAATTAACCCTATTCCAGATCAGACCAGCAGACCTTTAAACACATTCAGTGTTGAGCCTTTAGTATTGGCATGGACATAACTCCGGCATGGGTATGTACGGACCACTCTGGGCACAGTGGGCATCCTCCAGTAAGAGCTGACTGTGGGAAAACGTTTGGCCTTTATACAGAGAAAACCCATCAGCATTAATAAGTCATGGGGCTGTTGCTGGATTCAAAGTATGGATGTAAGATCTCTAGGTGAAAGCATGTGAAACAGACTGGCAGTGTTTAGTAAGGCTTGTACTGGTACCAGGTAAGCAAACTTAGAGAGGAAGCTGGAAAAACAGAGTCCAGAAATGCCTAAACCTGGTCCAGTATTAAACTGCACTAAACCAGCTGATTCTATTTACTGTAACTAGGGCTGTCAGAATATAATCGTGTTTAATCGCACACTTAATGTAATTAATTGCGATTAATAAAATGCATATTTTAAAAAAGTGTATATAAGTGTTTATATATAAGATATGCCAGCTTTATGCTATTTTTTTTATTTAAATAAAACTAAATTAAATTAATTGCAAAACTTGGGGGGAAAAACATTTAGGTTACATTTTGGCCAGGTGAAAATATGCGATTTATTAATCGCAATTAATTATGCAAAGCCTGCGATTAATTGTGATTAGTTGGCGATTACATTCTGACAGCACTAACTGTACCTTTAGAAAAACAACTGAATTAATTTTACGAGCAGGAGTATATTTTTGTACTTGGTTTTTTCAAAGGAACTTTGAGCGGCTGGGCACAAATCTTACAACGCTTCTTTATATCTTCCCTTTCATTTCGGCTCCATCTTTAACAGGATGGCCCTGTACTAACTGAGGTCATCCGCCTACAGTATACAGAGTTCCAGGAATGATTCCTCATGTGGCCACAGTTGTCAGTTTATCATTGGGTAGATGACTAAAGCTTTACCTGCCTGGGACACCAAGGATCTGGATGACAGCCACATAACATTGTTGTTAATTCCTTTTGGGATAAACAATAATTGAAGTGGGCCACACGTATGAAAACTGGGTTTTAGATCATATACAGAAAGAAAATATGTTTCCAGTATGTGGTATGTAGTGTTTCCTCAGCATATATTGCCAATACATGTTTCCAATATAGGAACCTATAGACACCCTGATTCTATTAGGTTTAATATGTAAATAACATCAAGCAGAGTAGCATTGTGGTTGTGTAGCCCACATGCTATGGAGTTAGAAAGAGCAATGACACCGAAGTCTGCAGGCAACAGTGTGATGTATAAAGTTGAGCTGTTAATCCCACTCCCTATGATGCTCTGCATTATATAGGACATGCCAACATAGTGCAGAGCATTAGGTTACAGTCTGCCTCGTCTCAGGGTCTTGCGGTGTGAGGCTATATTGTATGTGAAAACCACACGTAAATGTCTCATGTCACTGCAGTAGCCCCAGCTTTCTCTGCTCTACAATGCACCAACGACAGGATCCCAAATAGCTCAGAAAGCAAGTCCCATTGCATGTAACCACGATCTCTCCTCCTCTGTTCATGGTGTCTCCATGTTGGTTGGAGCTCACTTTTTTCTGTGGTGAAAGTGTGCTTCGTATACTACAGCAGGGCTAATGTTGGGGGACTCAGATAGCCAGGTCAGAGGGTTGTTTGCATGTTATATTCATGATTCATAGACTGGTATGTGCTGCTGTGTTGCAGCACGTTGCAGATTCAACCAATGGAGAGGAGTCATGACTGGACTTATCAGGAGGCTGGTGTTTACATTTATGTTTCTGTGTGGCGCGTTGGGTGGATATACTGTATCCTGTCAACAAACCCGGATTAAATGGCCGCTCTTACTTTGTTATCTCGCTGTCCTACTCCTGTTCCTCAGTTTTACTCCATATTTATTATACATGTAACACTCCATATTACTTCATACGTTATCTCCTGATACCATGTCTTTCTGGTGCTGACTATTTGTTTCAATAATATCTCTTACCCCCCCCCCCTCTCTCTCGCTCTCTCTCTCTCTCTCTCTCTCTGTACTGTGTACTGTACTATGTACTTATTGTACTGTGTACTGTGTACTATGTACTACAGTATGTACCCCATGTAGCCCTGAATCATGTATTAGACCACTAATTAAGGATGCAGGCCTTTGCACTCATATTTGGCATCATGGAAGGGAGGAGGGCAGGCCAACACATGCCAATACAATCTGTTCAACTTTGAATGTGTGTGTGTGTGTGTGGGGGGGTACAACTGTAGTTAGTGGTGTTAGTGGTGTGTAATATGTTTTGGGGGTTGCGTATGTGTATCTGCAAATTGTGTGTGTGTATATGTGTGTGTGTATTATTATCTGTAAGAGTGTGTGCATGTGTTTGTATAATGTACATTTGTGTTTGTATTTGAGGTATAGGTAAAGAATTGGTCCATAAAGAAATGTGCTTCCATCTTTATCCTAGATTCCTTTCATAAACCCTGACTATATACTGATCTGATTACACTGAAGCCTGATTATACATGACAATGATTCATAACCCGCTAAAATATTGTCTGAACATGCTGATTTAATGAGTTTACTTACAGTCTTAGTCTACAGTCAATTTTGAGCATTTTACATATTTTAGTACACACACACACACACACACACACACACACACACACACACACACACACACACACATACATACATACATACAGTATACACATGCACTATATTTTCTATATTGGGATATGGTGCCATTAAATACATTTTTGTTACTGCTGTTGAGTGGGTGGAATATGTGCCAGTGCTGACATCAAATTTAGACTGTGAGCCCAGAATGTGGGCAGTAGCGCTCAACCCAAAGAAACCTCCAAAAGCTGCTATTCTCACTGTCATGGCCAGGTCTCACATAAAATGACACCCTATACACATGGAAGCGTTTTCATTTGTTGATGAATGAATGTGCAATATTGTGTCTGGGTTTGTATTATTCTTTGTGTTTGTGATTGATAATTATGGTCACTATGAAGTTGTAGCCTTAATAAGTCGTATTTCTTCTTGTAAAGGTGGTTTTAAATCATATATTTCAAGTCATTCACACCTACACATCTTTAGTGAGTATTTTATCCAGATGTTTCTACCTTTTCTATTGTAGACAGTACCAACAAATATGCTACAAATCATTATCAACTATAAATAATAATATAACATTTAAAGTAATTGGCTATGCCACATGTTTAGGTCACAGACTAATGTTTGAACCATACAGTAGGACCAGACCTTGTGAAAGCAATCTTCTGCCTTTCTGACATCAAACCACCTGTTAAGGTTCCATAACCGACCCTAGAGAATCAGTATCACAGCTTGTTTTGACCGTTCCCACCTACAGATGAGCGTGAAGCCGTCCAGAAGAAGACCTTCACCAAATGGGTGAACTCCATCCTGTCGCGGGTCGGCTGTCGGATCTCCGACCTCTACCTGGATCTGCGAGACGGTCGAATGCTGATCAAGCTGCTGGAGGTCCTGTCTGGAGAACGACTGGTATGAGGCTTGCTTTTGCTGTGTGTGTGTGTGTGTGTGTGTGTGTGTGTGTGTGTGTGTGTGTGTGTGTGTGTGTGTGTGTGTGTGTGTGTGCGTCATAGAACTATATAGGTGTGCGTGTGTGTGTGCGCACACATGTGGGTGTGTGTTGTTCAACACTACAAATGAACAACTCCAGCTGCTGATCAACTACAGTCCAGGTCATTTCTATAATCTAAGAGTTTACAAACCCAGCCTGCAGTCAGTACCCTACACATCCATCCATCCATCCATCCATCCATCCATCATCTTGACCGCCTATCCATTAGGGTCGTGGTGGCAACAGGGTCAACAGAGCAGCCCATGTATCCCTGTCTGCAGCAACATGCACCAACTCTTCCCGGGGAAACCCAGACCCTACACATTTCACACTTTATTACATTTGTTGTTGAAGTGAAACTGTCCTGAAGTGAGCTGAACTGCTTTAAACCATGTACGGTCTTCATTTAGATAGGAAAGGATGAGCGATTACACAGGGGTGGTCTGTCGTGGCCACACAAAGACCGAAAACGGTGTTCGGAAAAATATTTGTTTGTTACATTAACGTCAGCTGAGCACATTGCGCATTTCACAAAAGATAGATGCCCTCTAAGTGACCTCCATTTGGAGGTTCAGGATGACGTTCAGCTCTGGCCAATGAGCCAGAGAGAGTAGATAGAGATGGATGAGATACAGAGTAGATAACAGACATATGATAGAGTGGGTGGCACTAATGCACTTTTTTTTTGTCAGTACCTCTCCCTTATATTTAATTTTGTTCTCCGCTCTGTTTGTGATTCTCTCTCTCTCTCTCTCTCTCTCTCTCTTTCTCTCTCTCGCTCTCTCTCTCTCGTCCCCAGCCCAAACCCACTAAGGGCCGCATGCGTATCCACTGTCTGGAGAACGTGGACAAGGCCCTGCAGTTCCTCAAAGAACAACGGGTCCACCTGGAAAACATGGGTTCCCATGATATCGTCGACGGCAACCATCGCCTCATCCTCGGCCTCATCTGGACAATCATCTTGCGTTTCCAGGTATGCTTGGTTTAAAGATCGCCTGCTCTAAAATAATGCTTCCCAACCCCCGTCTGTGAAGTCTGTCAGATTTAGACAGAATTTCAATCATCGTGGAAAACGAGTCAGACGTTGTGATTTGGCATGACATTGTAACCACGCATCTCTAAACTAGCCTCTCTGAAGTCACTCCTAACCATATAGCCACACCAGTTAGGACGTAACAAAGTTTAAATATGGGTGTGTTTGCTGCATAATTCTTCCTATGTTACCCTAAATATATATTTGTAACTAAATGGAAAACTGCATGTAGGATTGGTGGGTTTAGAAACATGAACCTGCAAGTTCTGTCTTATCAGCATTGGTCTGCCCCCCTGGTACCAGTTATCCAGTCTGACGTTAGTTCTCATTCAAGCAGATTTTGTACTTGCATTCCATGCACATTTTCTAATTGGGTCCTGCCCATATGTTGTTTCTAAATAATGTGGACGTGGCCATTTTTGTGTACCACTGTCTTTACAAAAAGCCTACACTATAAAAATGTAACACAAACCAGGACAACTCCCCATTCTTCTCTCACATTGTCTATTTTCCTGGAATAAGATGTCAGCTTCTAGTTATCACTATCCATCATTAAACCATTAGAAGCACGTCCAGAACAACAAAACACCCTTTAGATTATTTTCTTCTCCCTTGGTGGGTGTGGGATATATTTATTTTTAATTTGACAGCGCCACTGTTATTTTTACTTCAAACAATATGGCCTGCTGCATTATTAAACTTTTGTCACAAAGAGAAGGGGGACATAACATTGACATATAGCTGACATGCTCCTGTCTACAAATGTAAAGTCTGGAATATACAAAGAGAACCAAAGATGGTTAAATTTAGCCCTCTCCTAGGGCCTGTCTCTCAGATCACATCACTGCTCTAATTACTGCCCTGCTGTGTTGAAAATAACGAGCCTCATAATTTAACAGCCTCCACTCTATCAATTCCAACTGAGATTTGAATGATTTGTGGAAAAGTATCAAGGGGAATTGGCGTTGTTGATTGTACATGCAAAAAAACATATATTATCTTTTGGAAAGATCTGTTATGAATGTTTGTGTGTTTGCGTCACAAAAAAATATTCACTGTGCCTAAAGGCCCATTTATGCTTCTGTGTCGAACGTACGTCTTGCCTATGGCGTCAGCTACGGCATAGGTTCAACATGTTATGCTTCTGCATCAGCCGCACGGACCTCTCAGTTACACCAACATACAGTATATCATAGAAAATAATCTGTGCCAACACAAAATAGTATTATAAAAGATCGATTTTCGCTGCATTAACAACAAGGAAATGCCATAGGGAAACCCACATCTTGGCTCCCGATAGAACACTAATAGAGTTTAAAATGTTTTGAAATAAGTATATACAAATATTTATTTACAGCGAATCTCTTTACACCAACATGTATCATAGGAAACAATCTGCCGACACAAAATGGTATTTATAAAAGACTGTCTTTCGCTGTCTGTACAACAATAAAATCCCAGGAAAAACCCCATTTTGTCATGTGCAGTTGTAGGCTAGTGCATCCATCCATCCATCGTCATCCGCTTATCCGGAGTCGGGTCGCGGGGGCAGCAGCTTCAGCAGGGGACCCCAAACC
>JAODUE010006730.1:0-29862 GCA_027564755.1 Amblyopsis hoosieri
TCTCTCTCTCTCTCTCTCTCTCTCTCTCTCTCTCTCTCTCTCTCTCGCTCTCTCTCTCTCTCGCTCTCTCTCTCTCTGCCTTCCTGCTCTTTACCCTGTCACATCCCTGCTCCAATACATCATGCTGTATTTATACCCACTATCTTTCTTTCCACTCTCTTGTTTTAGTCCCTAATGACACACACACACACACACACACACCTATTGACAATGTCTCTCATTCTATAATCCTCTGTCAATCTCCAGATGGTGAGCTTTGTGACTATTATACAACACAGATTGGAATCTGTATTATACCCCAGATGTTAAAACGTCCAAATGTAATCAGGTCCAAGGTAAATCAAGGACAGTTTCTTCATTGTATTCCTACCATCTTCAAAGGCAGTGTACTCCACTCTGTAGGTGCCGTCCCCTTTGTCGGTGATGTAGGCTTCCGTGTTGCTCCCTGACGGGTTCATGACGCGCACCTTCACGTGACTGCCGCCCGTCTTGCTGTTGGCGCGGGCGTCCACGATGAAGTGAGTGGTGACGTCTCTAAGGACCCCTGGGGAGGTCATCGAGCATATGATATGACACGATACATGATGATGTTGTTGTTATAATATTCACACACAAACATGCAAATGCAATCATGAAAATATAATACTCATTCACATGCATGGGTGTGCCCCTTTGTGTAAGTTTGTCCAATTGTGTAAAGCTGATTCAGAAACATAATGATGGTTCGACAACAGCCAAAAGTATTTCCTCTCTTTAGAGCATTTTATGTCAATTGGAGGCAAGTATTAATTATGTCTATGCACTACATACCATACTATATATCTTAACATTGTTTGAGCTACTTTTAAAAGCATGTTACGTACTGAATGTGTTATTATAACCTGTTCAGCTATTGAGAAAGGTATGTATTGTCACTGTGGATAAAAGCGTCTGCAAAATGCGATTAGATCTTAGCGCTTCTATTTCTGTACTTCCATTGTGACACTAGCCTTACCTCTGGGCTCCACTCCCGGCCCGTAGACCTTGACTCCACTGGTGTCCACGGAGGGCTCCACCTGGATGACCTTGGGGCACTGGGGAATGACGTGGCCCCCGTACTTAATGGTGATGGTGTGCGTGCCGTGGAAGGGTGGGATGTACGTGACGGAGAAGGTCCCCTCCGTTGTCTTCTGGATGTGCACCTCGGCCTTGACGCCGGCCTCCGACACGATCTCGATGGTGAGCTCCCCGTCTCCTGCCCGGGTGCAGTCCACCGTGAAGGAGGCTGGTTCTCCAGACTTAGCCCCCTCCAGGCCCGGCCCGCTGGCCAGCACCTTGTTGTGGTCAAAAGCCGGCCGCACGGCCGCCTTGAAGGGAGAGCCGGGGATGTGCTGCTCTGCGTACAGGATGTTGATGGCGTACTCGCCGGCCTCCGTGGGCAGGTAGGACACCGAGCATGTGCCATCGCCGTTGTCCTGGCACTCCATCTTAGCCTCGCACGGACCTTCCACAGTCAGGCCCAGACCGCCCACACCCGCTCCCTTCGTGTCGATCGTGAATGGAGCTGGTTTTCCCACAATGCCCCCCTTCAGGCCTGGGCCATAGGCTCGCACCTGTGGGAAAGCCACACAAAGGCAGGGTCAGTCATTGAATTATCTTCTCTGCCATAGCGTATTCCCTCAGACACTCCACCCCACAAATTGGAAATGCATTGAGAAGGCTAGGATAGTGTGGTTGTGTGCGGTCTGCACCACTTGTGTAGAAGTACCGGATCATTCTTTTCAGCATGCACAGAGAACGGTATACTAGCGGAATGCAAAGAGATGTTTGGTGAATTTGACATAAAGTGTATTAGCTTACAACGGCTGACCTTTACATGTATTTTATGTATTAATAAATGAGATCAGAATGTAAATGTACACACGCATTTGGGTACTGTACCTTAAATAAACACTTAAATATCTAACACATTTCATTACATTACGATGAAAACAACTGTCGTGAACTTTCACCTTTGAGGGATCGGCGGGCATCACACCCTCCAGTCCGAAGGGACTGCCCATGACAGGGTTGCCATCATAGCTGACATCCACCTTGTATTGCCCCTCCTCTGGGGGAATATACTTCACACTGTGGACGCCTTTGGCCTTGTCTGATTCTAGCTTGCACGGGATTGGCCGGCCCGAGGGTGAGGTCATCTTCACGCCCACCTTGCCCTGGCCCCCAGCACCCTGGGTGTTGACCGTGAACTCCTGGTCCTTTCCCACCTCCACCTCTGCAGAGCAAACAGTCACAGCATGAGTCCAGGCAGGTCAGGTTGCCACGGTGATGTCAGCTGCTGCTGTCCCATCCATAAACACCACTCACCACTCAGCTTCTTTATGCTACCATAGCTCTATACCATGGGTGGTGCCGGGTCGGCTCTATTATACATATGAAGAGTTCAGATGCAGCAACTTCTTAGTCCATCTGACGTCTTTTATTTTCTTTTTTTGATGTCTGATATTTTTACAAATTTACATTTTATTCAGTGACAAATAACCCTTTGAACCCACATATAGAGACCTAATAAATATTGCTAATTGCTCATTTTAGTCACATGGACTGACTAAAGAGGTGTTTGCATCTGAACTCTCTCATATTTGGGTCTTGTCCCTCATTGCTCATCATAGGCAAATACAGTAGGTGTCTCCAGAACAGAACCATACTTACACCCCCAAAAAAACCCAGTTTCAGCGATGAATCCATAAAATAGACTCAAAACGATTGTGTTTATGACTTACTGGTGTCGAGTCCATCCACCCTGACCTTGCCGATATCCAGGGCAGGAGACACCGTGATGTGGAAGGGGCTCTTGGGAATGGGATCTCCTCCGTGCGTTACAGAGATTGCCATGTTACCCTGGAAACACACACAGGAGCACAGGAGGCTGAGTACGCTGGTGCAAACTGCCGGCCATCTCCGCATCCTGCTGTGACAGCCTGTACCTGCTGAAGGGCAGTGTACTTGACGGTGTAGGAGTAATCGTGATTGTCGATGATCTCGAAGTCGCAGACGGCCTCTCCTGGGCCTGCGGTGGCGAAATGAACCGCGGGCATGGCCTTGCCCGCTCCCTTGGTGTAGATGGTGAAGTGGGTCGGGGTGCCCGCCTGCACTCCTACAACAAAACAACAACGGCTTCTCAGTTCTAGGAAGCACATCACAAACCTAGATATAAATCAACAAGATTCTCACCTATTTATTTTAGTAGACAATGAAGGTCAGTCTCACCTGTCTTGTTGAGTCCGGGGCCTTCAGCTCTCACCTTGCCGGCATCATGGGAAGGATCCACCTTCACTTTGAACGGACTGATGGGGATTTCCTGAAAGAGGCACAAGAGCGGTCACGCGGGAGGGAACAAGGCGTGGCAGACATCTTGAGAAGAGGGCACACGACACAGTGAACACACCTGGTCGGCGAACAGCACCATGATGGTGTAGCGTCCGGCAGCAGGAGGGGTGTACTTGACGGTGAAGGTGTCGTTGTCGTTCTTGATGATGTCAAAGTCAATGTCTGCCTCCGCTGGGCCCACCACCCCCGGGGCGCACTTGATTCCTATGCTGATGTCCCCTGAGAGGGCAGAGCATCGTGTTAACATACGATTGGAGAGATCAGATGTCAAAGTACATCTGCTATTTCATTTAAGCAATATTTAGCAGGTTTCTATATTTGGCTCCACTAATTAAAACTTTATTGCAATGAAAAGGTAATTTGTCACTGAATAAAAAGTTATATTTTCCAAAATAGAAAATTACATTTCTTATAGCATTCAAATAATTTACAGTATACAGTTTAGGCATGCTTTCTCTTTGATCTTTGGGGTTCCTAATTTCTGTTTCATATATGAATCATTTGTAATACCTGAGAATGCATAATAACTTCCTCTCACACACACACACACACACTGACCTTGGCCAGCCTCGCTGCAGTCCACAGTGAAGTAGGTGGGTTCAGCGGCCTTGAGGCCTGTCTTCTCCACTCCGGGCCCATAGACCTTCACCTTGTCTGGGTGACAGCCCTCTCCCACCAGCACCTAATCAACACACGCTGCACTTGAAGCACGAGCTACTGGGAGTAGAAGCAATACCGCCATCCCCTCCATTTATCTGGAGTAAAGCATCATTATGTGTGTGTGTGTGTGTGTGTGTGTGTTTACCCTGAAGGGGCTCTTGGGAATGTTGACCTCTCCCCATGTGAGGATGATGGTGTGTTTGATGGGCTTGCTGGGAGTGTATATACACAGGAAGGTGCCGTCTTTCTTGTCTGTGATCTTGATGTCGATGGTGCAGCCCTCTGCGTCCTGGGTGGACGACATGTGCATGTCACCACTCTGTGTGCACGCTGTGCTCCCATGGAAGCTCAGCGTAGCATCTTAACAAATGGCTCTCCTGACCGTACAGTACCTGTGCGTAGACCCTGAGGTGGCCCTTGCCTGCCAAGTGAGCGTCAATGGTGAACTCGGTCGGTGTGTTCACAATGACGCCGGAAGGCTGCAGGCCAGGACCAAAGGCTTTCACCTGCAATGAGAAAGCATGCTTCTGGTATCTGCATATTCACGCAACTGTGTTTGAAAAAAAACAACCAATGCATTTTACAGCCAGGCCAAATTCTAATTCTGATCACCTTCTCAGGGAACACGTCATTAGCTGCCGGGAGGATGTGAGCCATAAAGGGGCTGTCCTTGATGTCCTCGTCATCACAGATGACGTGCACAGCGTAATCGCCAGGCTCAGTGGGCCAGTAGCGCACGTCACACGAGCCGTCGCCCTTGTCATCGCACTCGATCTTAGCCTGAGACGGGCCTTCGATGGAGAAGCCTGAGCATTGAAGCAAGAGGTGTTAGGTCAGGTCAGCACCACAGTATATAGTCCTCAATCACATTACACTCTCTGTACAGGCCCAACCTTTAATAACCTATCAGTTGTATTTACATGCAACTGTCTTATAATCTCTACTGGGGAGGTAGGGATCACACGATTTTTAAGTATTCCTTTTATATATATATATATGTATTACAATTCATTATGCATTATTCATTATCCAAATTACTATTCGTTACTTATTCTAAAATGTGCGCTAGTACACAATGAGACTGATGTAACTCACCCAATGTTCCCACGTCGATGCCAATGGCTTCCACCACAAAGTCAGCAGACTTGCCCACCATGCCGGTCTTCAGGCCAGGACCCCAGGCCCTCACTTTCTGGAAGCCCGCCTCCTCGCTCACAAATACCTCAAACGGACTATGGTGCGCACACACACACACACACACACACACACACACAGCCGTCAACAGTAAACTCACTGTCACCACGGAGCAGAAGAACAGCGTAGCTGTAGTTTGTTGCAGTGGTCGTCTCACCTGCGTGGGATAGCCTGACCTCCCCAGGTGATGTTTACGGTGTAAGTTCCAGACTTGACGGGGTAATATTCACACTCATACACCCCGTCACTTGCAGCACGGACTTTCACCAGCTCCTCTGCGCCACCTAGAGGCACAGAATTATACATATTTATATGAACCCTCTCAGTGCAGCCAAAAAAACTTTAGTTTACATGTAAATGTTCCTTCTTTATTGCTTGTGTTTGACCCAAGATGTCTGTATGCGTCTGTATGCATCTGAATGTGTCTGTATGCGTCTGTATGCGTCTGTATGCGTCTGTATGCAGCCAGCTAGACAGCTCTAAACCCACAAAGACGGAATAGGGCAGCTGTGAGAGGCGAATGCAACAAGACACAGGATGAAGAGATGCCGGCGTGACTCACTGGGCCCTTTGACTGACACATGGAGCTCTCCACTGCCTGCTCCCTTGGTGAAAACCTTGAAGTCAGCCACCTCCTTCACTCTCACGCCTCTGGGCTGGAGGCCTCGGCCTGTGGCTCTGCAGATGTTGGCGTTCACAGCTGTGGGAGGACGAGCAGGGACAATTAGAAGTGTTAGGAGAATAAATATTCAGCCCCCCTCGGGACAGTAGACTGCAGCCAGCGGTTTGTGCCAGTGTTAGTAGGACAGGCATCATATCACTTTATTCAAATAAGTTTCAGCGTGTGCCAGAAACGTTGGTAGGTGGGACCTGGCCGTGAGAAAACATCGTGCAAAAAAAGGATTCAGCATTCGACAACATTTCACAGAGTGAAATGTCGACTGCAAGCATACAAATGTAAAATATCGACGTTTGGAATTAAGTTACAATACAATACACTGGCATTCATCAACCCAACACTAAATATAACATATACTGTATATTTAGCCTGTACATAACAAGCATACAACCCAGCCTCTCTTTGAGCATAATTAAGATGGACCCAATCAACAAGCTTGAGTGCTTCAACACAACGAAACAGGCCACCAAGCAGAGCGTAGAACCGTGTCACTCGGGTCACGTGTCATGTGAGAGTGCCGGAGCGTAGAAATCAAACAGAGAAAGGCAACAGGTACATCTGCAGGCCATGGCACATTGCACAGTGTGGGCTAGCATGTCTGTGCCGTGGGGCACAGACTCCACCAAGCGTGCCATACTAACTTGGTCGACCAGCGTTGGGGGGAGGAGCCCCCTTCACGCCTTTTGCTCCGGGAGGGGTGCACACTGACTGGGGCACTATCTGCACTGGAGCTCCAATGGGAGGAGCAATGGGCGGAGCTAGAAATAACAGATAGGAAGGAATTACGGTCCCGTGTGGGTCTGAGACAATGGTGGAGGGACACTGTAGACCAGTGGTCCTCTATCCTGGTCCTGGACACCCACTGTGCTGCATGTTGAAGATGTCTGCCCGCTCCAACACACCTGACTCAAATGAACGGGTCGTTATCAGGCTTCTGCAGAGACTGATAACGACCCGTTCATTAGAATCAGGTGTGTTGGGGCAGGGACACACCTAAAACAGTGCAGTGGGTCTGTAGTACCAGTGTTGTATAGTACCCCTGCTGTAGACCATAGTGGGCAAGTCAACAACTCTGTTTGCAGTTACAGTGACTCACAACAGGGCCAGGTGGCTCACCTTCAGCAATGTTGACAGTGTAGGGGCTCTTGGGGATCTCATGGTCTGCAAACAGGATATGGATGGTGTGGGGCCCCTGCAGCATTGGGCGGTATGTGCAACGGAAAACACTGTCCCCCTTGTTCTCCAGGATGAGTTCCACCGTGTCCTTTTTCCCCTGAGGGTCTATGATGACCACGCTGACATCCCCATGGCCAGCACCTGTAGATAGCAGAGAGGGATTTTTCAACACTTAATTCAGAAGAAAGATGTCGCCTTGTAGCCTTGTAGTCCGCAATCGCCTGGCTCAGCCCGACGATTGCTCTCAGCTCAATGATGCTGATTATAGCCTGTAGAGTATTTGTTCACTTCAGTGTTTGTACAGCCACTATGGATGGCAGACCAATCAGGTGTTGGCTAGGTCCAATGACTGTGAAGCTAAGTTTCCTAATGGTGGTAGAGCTAGATGAAGCAATACAAACAGTTATATCAATGGATTAATTACTGCTCCAATAGTTTCAAAATGAACCAGAGGTGCTCATTAGCATGCAAAGTCAGTAAACATTCACCAATGGAGAGTGGCCACACCATATTCACGAAGTGAATATTCGGTCCGAATATTCGGATGTGCATGAGTGTGTATGGGTATGTGTAATTATTTGAGTTTCACAAGTGATATATCAGATCACATTGCTGTTGCTGAATTGTGTTTTCGTGCTTGTGTTACATGTGTCTCATACCAGCAGTGTAGATATCAAAGTAGGTGGGTTTATTCGCCACATTGCCAGTAGCGTCAAGGCCTGGTCCTCTGGCATGGACTTTGCTGGGGTCGCCCATCGCCTTAGCAACATTCACAGTGTAGGGGCTCTTGCCAATGTTCTGACCAGCAAACAGTACTTTCACCTGTCGGGGAAAGGAGTATAGTTAATGAGCATTATGAATGTTTGTATAAACCAGGCCCGTTGTGTGTGTGTGTATGCTACAATGATACAAGGACTGAGTTTGTGTCAAATTAGTTTCTTACCTTGTGGACACCTTCCACCTTGGGCACATAAGTGACTGTGTAGGTTCTTTTCTTGTCATTGTTGGGCTTAACCTTGGCCTGAGGAATGTGTGATCAGTCAACAGAAGACACTGTGGGATAAAACCACACGTTGCCTCACCGCATGACACTCACCTCCTCGGTGTGTCCCTCAGGATCTTCCACATAAACAAGAACCTCTCCACTCCCTGCTTCCAGAGTCTCCACAGTGAACACAGCTGGCTTCAGCACCATGTTGCCATGGGGCTCGATACCTGAGTAGGAAATACAGAGAACAAGAGCAATTAGTTTCCTTGCACAGACCCACTAGGGTCCATGGCAGATGTCCAGCGCGTCTGAAAAGAAATAATGATATAATATCTATATTGTCTTTTCAACAGCCCGTAGGTTACTACTGTAATGTTTCCTTTCATGGTTTAGCAATGCCTTCGAAATGTGTCTATCTTATCTTATATACTTTAATAGTTTTATTATTTTATTATATGTTGCTATAACAAACAACACTTATAATTTAAAGGGGTCCATATACCCTTTCTCAACAAAACTGTGGAATGCTTCCATAACAAACTAGACAAAACAACATTAGAATATGTCTTATTTATACATGGTTAGGGTATGTTGAGCTTGAGTGTGCTTATGCTTAGTGCTCAACTACCCACCAGGTCCATAGGCTTTGGCCTTGTCGGGGAAGAGCTGTTTAGTCTTGAGAGGCGCTCCGGGCTTAAGTTTGGCCTTGGGGAACTGAGACAGGTAGGTCATCACTGAATGCTCGTCCACATCTGGGTCCACAATCTCTTCTGGGGCAATCACCTACACAACAGGTAGACAGATTAATACTGTACCACAAGCATCATATTGGCAGGTCTGCAAAATGTCTGCTTGTTGCTTTGCCTGTAAAGCCTGTTTAACTTAATATAAATTGTTATTAACCTATTTTATGAATTTACTGAAATTGTTAGATTAAATAAGGAATTGTCTTTATTTCCATTTCCACCCACAACTCCTTTGACTTTACAGTTCCCTGATTGCCTGTCTATCACATGCGGCTGTAAAGCCACACTCCCCTAGTTATATTTAACACCAGGACAGCAGGGTTAAGGATCGCTGCCCTCAGTATAAGCCAGCTGGGATATTTGGCCTGAGCCAGACCTCTGCTACATCTCTTTTGCCCAGTTGGAATTCAGCTTCCTCGCAGAGTAATGATTTATACCCCACAACAATGCTATTGTGCCCCATAAAGAATAGCCTTGTGTCTAAAGTAAACACGTCTGCTTATTTGTTTTTAGTGTAGTGTATTGTTTGTTCGCAATTTTACTAGTTTTCTAGTATATTTTTTTTTCTGGAAATGTGCGGCAAGCTAACATGCTGAAAGTTAAAGTTAAAGATGTGTTCAGGGTCAAAAAGCCTTACTGTACCATTTGTTTGTGCAGGTAGACCTTGAGCAGCTACCTGTATAATAACTGTATGACTTCCTTGAACATGCCAGGTGCCCCATACTAAGAATAATCTCATTTAAATGTAGTGAGATGCATTTTAAGCCTGTGAAGTAGCATATGTGGTTTCTGCTGTTAGTTAACAACTGCTAGGGTGGGGTGTCACATGAACATAAAAATAACCTGAAGTCACACTCCAGATTCTCATGTCATAGTGTAAATGTCTGACACAAACAATATATACTAGGTCTGCTCTGCTATATATCTTACCTGGGGCACACCCAGCCAATCGTCTGCCTGTTGCATGGCTTCTTTGGCATTCTGCACAGGTTGGCTAGGGTCCCACTCTGCCCAATCAGGACACAGCCCTAATAGGAGGACAACACAACAATTCAGCCAGTGGAAAAAGATCTACGAAACTAATTCTACTGAGGTTGGTGAGGCCGTGGCGACAGTGCAGTAGCTATAATAAGACCTGTCACTGCTATCTCGACAACACTTCCAACTACTACATAGCATTACCCTCTATTTACCCACAATTCTCTGTTCTTGTGAGTTCAGTGTGTCCCCAGCAGAAACAGCCATAGACAGGCTATTGCACTTCCATCGCTGATAAACTGAGGCTAATGTTGTCTATGCGGCTAATGCCTAAATTGGATTAGCATTAATGACATTGTGAGTCTATGAAGAGAAATGTATGCCACAGGACACCGTTCACCTAATGCCAGCATTACAGTGCACAGTTTGTATCTGCTTTTGTGGCCTTTCAGATTGCTGCTAGATCTGTCATTTGCCTTGGAAGCGGTGTTTGCTGTGCGATGACAAGCCAAAGACAAAACAGAACCTTGTATGGCTAGTGTTGAAGCACATTGTTTAAGTGATGCTTCTTCTCTGACTTGAAAAAAACCTTGTGTCTTCAAAAATCTACATATGTAATAAAAGTTGTCTGATTAAGTTCAACCTTTTTTCCTCATTCCTATATGCCGAACTGGTCCCATACGTCAATACAACTCAAACATATCCACAGACAATCAATGTACTGTAAATATACATCTAGAATCCAGAAGCAATGTTTTCCCTTGACAGTGATGTATAAACACAGACGCTGCTCTACACCACTTCATCTCCACCTTTGTCAAAGGTTCTGTGTCAGGGGAGCTTTCACACCGTTTTTATTTGGCAGCGTCTCAAAATGGAGCACGCGGTAGTCCAATCCGAGGCTTATCCCAGAGCAGTGGGCTTTTTGAGGCAGTGCCAAGCATCCCTCTTAAAAGAAGAGGAGGAATGGTGCCCAAATTTGGGGATGTTGTGTAGCAAGTGATGCTATAAAGATTAAAGCCAAGCTTGGGCTTTTGGGAATGAGACAGAGAGCATGCGGGAGGGTTTCAGTCATTGTGGGACAGCTGAACGGCCTTGGGCAGACGCCCTACGCCCCCCTTATTCAGCCTATTGACACTATCTGCCCCCGGTGGACAGATTACCACAGCTGAAATCTGATTCCAGGTCTGTGTGTGTATGTGTGTGCGTGTGTGTGCGTGTATGCGTGTTTGCGTGTGTGTGTGTGCGCGCCAGGCAGTGAGAGATATCTATCTAGATGAGCAAGAAGACATTCTCCTGGGATGGTGATATCATATCTATTACATCAACTGACACATACGTGACTCACCTCCATAGCAACCAAGACAAACCACTGTATACAATAGAGTGCTGAACATTCATTGCAGCGTCTGAGTCAAGACACTGTCAGTGCTATTACTCTCAGAGGATAGCTGGGTTATTACCGGGGGCACAGTTGTCCACGAGGGCCCCAAGGGCCTTGCCGTCCCTCCAGTCCCGGTGGAAGTTGTTTATGGGGAGCTGGGGAACCTTGTTCTGGATCCAGCCCAGCAGGCGCTGTTTTGGGGTTAGCTTCTTCGCCTCTTCATCATCCTCATCCTCCCACATGGGCATGGAGATGGAATAATGGAGGATGAGCGTCCAGATCATACCCAGGATCAGCTTTAGGTTGCCGTCCACGATGGCTTTACTGTCTGTCAGTGAGAAAGATGGAGAGAGTTTATATAGATTCATAACTTGTCTGCCTCATAATTATTGCAGTGCCAGCTGCAAGGATCCCAATAGCAGAATACAAAAATCTCTTCTAGTGCTCTGTAGAGCTGACCACCAGGCCTAACAACACTAATGATTGATTGGCTGAGATGGCATAAATGATATCCCACTGACTGCTACTCTCCCAGACGGGCATCTGGTTCAGTCGTCCTGACAGTCTCTCGTCTCAGGAGCTCAGGAGATGGGGACAGCTCTGAGGATACTGTATGTGGAAACGGAGCCCTTCTCCCCATTAATAACATTTCCATTTACCACCAAGTGCTTTCAAATCTGTTATCCTTAGAACTGAATCAATCAAATCAGTCTTACTTGTGGCTTGCAACGCATTCACTGGAATAGTTAGAGAACCCATTAAAGTCAAGCACCACAACTGCACAAGATTACTAGACAACCTTTATTGTTCCCTAGTAAGAATATATTAAAAGTGGGTTGAAGAATTAATATACTGCATTACACCTGAATGTATTCCTTTATCTTTTGCAAAAATATAAAATGAGGAAACACATTTTATCACCAGCTGTTTACCAAGGCTATATAAAGCCTGCCAACGCCTAAACAAGTTTCTTTTCCTGGTCAGGAGATGACAGGATCAAAAGACAGCTGCCTTTTAAAAACATAGACTACAGCTAATAAATCACCCGTCTGTGGTTGCAATCTGGAACACGCCGGAAAATAGTTGTGTGGTCACTTTTGGTTTTCTTTAGACTGGTCGGCCGGCACGTTAAGCCTATCTCAAGGGGTTTGTACTGACCCAGTAGAGTTGCATGGAGGGAGGGGGTGTCAGACAAAATGCCAGTGCTCCTATTATCGTGTCCTGTTTCTGTCAAAGCTGTCTGGCCTACTGTGTGCCCGGCAATGGTGCAGATACATTAAGCCTGTCCTCTGTAGGAGTGCAGTCTTAAATACACACACACACACACATACGAGGAAAAGCTTGCGCACTATCACAAATCTTGTTCAACTATGGTGGGATTGGTGATTGTAACCTTTGATGACATGAAAGCCTAGGGCTACCATGTTAGCTAGGCAGGACAGTGGAACATTCCAGGTCCTCTCTTCTCTCCCAGGGTCATGACACAAACACACACACACACATACATAGAGGGCAAACTGTAAACTTTACAGACGCCAAATTCCAAGCATCAGCCACAGTGGGAATTTCACCGAAATGTGGCAGAAGCATCCGTCACCAAAACGGAAAGCTGCACTGTCAAGCGTTTTAATAACCATTCCCCTGTGTGAAAGATTTATTTTCTTCTACAGTCTGATTGGCCACCATACATCTTCAACCTGCATTGAGACGGTTATTCACGTCATAATTCAATTAGTGCTGCCACTGTTGTACTGCCTGCTATTTTGAGCGGTGTCGTTATCACTCCTCTCAAAAGAGGAAGGGGTCTGCATTGCACACCCTGTTTCACATGACACCCAGTTTACACACATTCAAGCATGTACAGTAATACACCCACACCCAGAAGTGTCTGAAACATTTTTAGGAAAAGTGGTGGGGAGAGGTTCACGTTAGCCTCCCATATTGAAGTAAGCCATAATGGAACACATAGAACTCTCCCATGCAGTGTGATTTAAACCCTTACATTATATTATATTTCATTGTTGAAGAAGCTGGAGAAAGAGGTTGGCTCTGACCGTTGGCCTGAAGCCCCTGACCTTCAGCAAGTCTTATTATGAGGTGTGCGTGTGTGTGTGTGTGTGTGTGTGTGTGTGTGTGTGTGTGTGTGTGTGCGTGCGCGCGCGTGTGCGTGTGCGCGTCCTTGTCACACAATGTCAATGGTAAATATGAATCAATGAGCTTTGGTTCTGCTGACATATCTCAATAGCACATCTGTATTGTTAGAACTGCAAACGTTGAGCATCGTTTGTAAATGTAGTAACACTTTTACTGTGACAGATAAGCATATATATTGTTTACGTTGAATAACTATAAAATAAATAACTATAAAATAACTATAAAATAAAATGACACTTCATTGATGACCACTTACCTATTGAAACCAATTTGATATGTTCTCTATCCAGGAACTCCAGTGCAACAGAAACGTTTTCCAGTTTCATCTGCCGAAAGTTTGGTCTGTTGTGGTGTTTTCTGTACATTTTCTTTTGGCTCAAAACCTCCAAGAGTGAAATTAGCTTCAGCCCATCAGTAAAGTCCCGTTGCAGGTCATGGATGTTCTTGTTGACGCACTTGAGGTGCTCGTTGCACCACCTGGTGAAGGTATTCTGCTGGATCTTTTTCCATGGTGCGTCCTCTGCTAGGTCTTTTTCTGTGGCCGGCATCTCGTCGTCCTCTTCCTCCCCAAAGTCAGTGGATTGGTACTGTGGAGGCAGTTGGTCGTCGCTGTAATTGCTGCACATCATGGTGGCGTTGTCCTTGTCGACTTTTATACCGCTGTGAGACCTAGGTGCGAAATTATGTGGTCGGCAGCGCGAAAAACTTTGGCAAGTCAATGATAAGCGCGCTCTCGCAGAGAAAAGTTAAAAAGTTGGGGGAGTTTGAAAAGTGGCCCGAGTCTTTTAGAATGTACTTGCGAAGAACTTTCTTCTGTCAGGCCAATGATGGATTAAATAATCCGATCTGCAAGGCAGCTGGTCCTCAACTTTTTAATTGGCAGCCTCCTGACAAATGTGGTCGCTGTTTCCTAACAGATGACCCAGAGAATGATGTTGATCTTTGCAAAATAAGAGTATAGCTACTGTGGCAACAATCTGGATCCGTCCACAAAACTGTATTGTGATGCTGAGTTTGGATTGAACTTGAATGGCGAGATTGGAGAGAGTATGGGGTTTATAAAAGGCCCCCGCCCACGTCACATTCGTCATATTACCATGTCGTTAACTTACTATCATAGACTATTTTCTTACCCCTAAGCATAGATATGTGTGACAGGATTGGTTAAGGCGGATAAAGCAGTGATTGGTCAGACCCCGTGCAGCAGTTGTGGCACTGCAATATTTTTAGACACTCCTATTTGGGTGGTTGGGGGCTGACTACTAGTGACTAGGCTAGGATAACTCACTTATTCTCGCTTATTGTGTCATATTGAGGGTCAAAATAGATGAACAATTACGCTATAATGAACAATCATATTGAACCTTATAATGTTAGTAAAAAGTGTGGCCTACATGTACTGTTTATTCAGCCCAACTATAAATTACATCTTGAGCATACAATATTTCGAAGCAATATATGAGGTCACTTTTGTAAATATGCAATTGCATTACGTTGGTTACACAATTATCTGCCACCTCTGAGTGAAAAATGCTTGCATTTTCCATGTAGAGGCAAAGGTCAATCACACAAGGCCTGACAGTGGTTAGGCCTTTGCTGAGAGAAATGTTTAGCCTACAACAACCACAATATGACTCCTAAAAATGACAATTATTGGGCCAATGTATGAAGCCAGGTCTTTGTATAAAATATATCTCATCTGCGTGTTGTTTCTCTTTGCTCAGTGTCAACTAACTCCAAGTGAGTATATTTTGTGTTTCAGGTGTTTTGTTCTTGTGCTGTTGCCGTACTTGTGACTCAGCCAATTACATACTGTGAATACGATAGGCTGCTTGGGTCAGGTAACTGTAGCCTTGACGAAGCAACGTAAAAATAACAGTGACAAGTGCATGAAGCATGCACACTAGGATATTTATATTTAACTGGACACTAATATAGTTCTTGTTGATCTTACACATGGAATTCACTTTTTCAGTTGCAAAAATAACCTTCAGCATTTTTACAAAACTCACCATGAAGTTAATTAAACGGTCAACATAATACAATGTTGAATCATATTTCAGAACACTTAATTACCGTACTGGGGAATATCACAAAAATGAATAACTTCATAATCATATTAGTTTCTGTATCTCGTTTAAACTAAAACGACAGTAAACTCCTGGCCTGTTCATCATGTTGTGACTACTGGCTTGTTCATTCTGTTATCATTGTGTAAAGTGTATTAAGTAAATATATATTTAGAAATAAATCATAAACATGCATTACAACAAGGTTTTTTCAAAGCCAACAACACTATGTGAGCGCACCATGTTGTCTCAGAAGCCTGACATGGACTATGAAATAAAATAATGTTATTAATAGCATACAACATGGGGGATCAAGCAACAGATGGGCATCACTCAAGATGCCTGCTCCTGATTTCATGAATGGGATTCCTGGTCACCTTAAACCCCAGTGAGTCACTTTCCAAGAAGGGACACATCACACATAACATGAAGTGAGTATACTTTATTTTCTGAAGTTATTTACAGTACAAAATAGACCTCCAGGTAACAAAATAGCGACAACTATATATTTAAAACAACAGTGCTATCAATAAGCAAATAAGCAAGCTAACAAACACAATATGACGATATATCATCGAAGTTTGCAAAAATATGTAGTTACACTATATCTTTATTAAATATATTTAGAAATAATGAGAAATACTCTAACGAATTTGAAAACATTAGTTAGCTGGAAACTAGCTTTCTATTAATTGGCAAACTAAATCAAATATAATAATTGTAATCTAGTGGTTAATGCCAATTTTGGTCAAATGCTGTAAACATTGATAGCACACACAGGCTCGGCTGACATTTAGAACAAAAATGAAATACAAACTATAGGGGTTAGCAAAGCAGTTGTCTTACTGACAACTGAGGTCAAATGTTCTCCATTAAGCATGCAAGGCTACACCACCATTACACAGGCACTGATAACAACTTGTAATGTTAGCTTTCATGAACAACCGCACCATAAATAACAATGTGTTGTATGTAGCACATTATTTGTTATTTAAATATACAATGCTCTCTCAAAATATAATTGATTTTCTACAAAGCTATTACAAATCGATTAAGAAACATCTTTAATTGCATATCTATGTCACACCAAATTATTTACATCTAATACAAAGTAACAGAAACATTATACCAAACATAAATTAGTTATTATTATTTTATAGGTACTGTAACATGCACTCAACACTAATTTCTAAACCTTTACTGAATCACAACATCTCACAAAAGTATTGTATAATGGTAATGTTTACTCCTGTCATTTTCTTATTCACATCTAGGAGGTTATTTCACGTATAACATGTCCGTATTTACAGTTGTTTTCCATTTAAATCCAGAATGTTAAAAGTAATTGTCGGCGATTGTACTAATAATACACCTTTTGTAAAATTAAGCAAATAACTATTCATGGTCTGTTAGCTGCCCATTCTGTGTGAAAACTGAAAGAATGATCAGGTGTCAAGTGTCTCTGCACAGCTGTGGCTCTGACACAAACACAGTGGTGCAGATCGCACCACATAAAAATAGCCTAGCCTTCGCAATGTGTTTCCAATATCAACAAGCTTTCTCCAGAATCACTGAGTGGGAGTGAGTGGGTCTCAAAAATTGCAAGCGGCCATTGAATGAATGAAGAATATCAATGAAAGGCTTCCTCGCTTTACTATCATGTTGTTCCACTCATTGGTCGTGAGTAAGGTTGTGGCAAAATAGTCTACTTGTTGCTGATTGGATGACATCCTATTTAGCTCCGTGCACGCCATAGATTCTGGAGCGCTCTGCTCAAAAATATTTGGCGCACACACAGGTATAGCATTAGCTAAAATGGATTTGCTTTTGAAAATTATGTTACCGGTACTTGGTGTTTGGTGGGTCTCTAAATAGATTAGTCCTCTCTCTAGGTGGGTCCTGGCAAAAAGTTTGGGAACCCCTGTACTAAGCCATGTCTTTTCCTATGGCTGTGTCATGTGTTAATCTAGATGTGGATGCCAACCTACTGTACTATTTCCATAGTTTTTATGTGAGATATATAGGCCTACAACTACCAACTGACAAAGTCACTCAGACCATCTACATTTTCATATTGTGTTAAGGGAATAATTGTCAAGTGGAAATGATACAAACTGTGACAGTGAACAGAATATAAATCAAAGAAAAAAACATGAAATGTGATCTGTGCCACAATACCTCAAAACTGCCCTGAAAACGAACTCCATGTTTTATCTTTATGGATTATTAATTGTAAAAAGTCAAGGTTACCACCATGCTAGATTTACAGTAGGGCCTACAGTATATGGTTAATTCACATGATTAAGGGAGGTATTCATTAATTAATATATATAAATTAACAATAGATCAATATGATTGTAGGTAATGTCTGCATGCAATACAGTTACCTACATTTCATTCGATGTAAATGTACTTATGCTTGTTAAATGATGATGTCATTCATTTTTTGTTTTCATGCTTCAGGTATCATATTTCAGAGCTATACATATGATAATGTATAGACAGGTCAGGAGCTAATTACAGGAAATCTCCCAGCCCCTCTGGGTGAATTCACAGTTAAACATAGACCTGATACAATGAACTTGGATTGAAAGGTGCTTAGCAGGGCATATCTCATGCTTTCATGCTCGTGAAAAGAAGGCCCATGCCCTAATTAGACACTTTAGTTGCTATTTTAGCCATGTACACATTAGTTTAGCATTTTTAAGTTAGGGGATTTATAGTGTAGTACACCAATAATGCAGTTATCATAAACATCCTAAGTCAGTTCTGTTAATTGGATAATATTGTCGTTAAATATTCATAAATCATGTTTTCAGAGAAAGACAACTGAACCATGGATAAAATCAAATATTGTCCACAAGACAACACAAATATTAAATTTAAATGGTAGAATAAGATGATTCATTTGTTTTCATACAGGTTTGTGGCTCCACTCCTCAAAGCCATCTCTTTGTCACAAGCCCATCAAATGAGATGGTGGTCATTATGCTAATCCTCTTTTGCGTGCACACCTGCTAATCAAACAGCATCTCCCAGTCTTCTCCCACCTCCTAGCTGTCAGACCAAAGAAGAGTGTCTTACATATTTCCAATTCAATCCATAGATTCTGTCTGAAGCAGACAGAATCAGTTGTTGACAATCTTGTCAGCAGCGAATGAAGGCTCTCAACAAGCTAGTCACCATCAGCAGCACAGCTGTGGCTGCAGTGACAGTTAATATGGGGTTCCACTCTACCTCACTCCCCTGCAGAAAAACACAAGACAGACCATGGTCAAGATGTATGAAGGTCACTGTCTACCAGGCATGGTGCACTCTTTTGAACCTACAGCCCTGTATCCAACTCATTTAAAATGGTGTAACCTTCTGTAGCTAATCGAACCATCTGTTTGATTTCAACTAATGAAGACACACTTTACAGTATTGTGAGTGTGGCTTTTTCCTGATTTACAAAGGTTTTGCAGATGAAAATGGTTGTCAATTTAACTGCATTACAAGCCCAGTACTGCATGTAGTATCAGCTTTTTGGCAATTCCCTTCATTCTTAAGATGAGGTTGTGCTACACAAAATTATAAATGATGAAAAAAGTTAAACAATAACTTATATACTTTCCTTTATCATATGGTGGCAATCAATAAATTCATCAATTTATAATGGGATCACAAAAGCAATTTGCCAAACTGCCCACCCGACCAATGTCCAACTTCCTTTAAACATAGCAATAAAAATAACCAGATATAGTTATTTTTAATTGAACATTTTTCCATTAATGTTTGGCAGTTTAGTCTCACCCTCTAAAACACTGTATGACTGATACAGGATATTTGAAACAGTACACAGCAGAAAGAGATAAGCTCCTCCCATACCTTGCTCTCTGGGACGCCAGCTCCGACAACCAGCACCAAACCACAGCTACTATTACAATCATTCCTATGAAGGGGATGGAGAGAATAGGGTGCTCAGATGGATGGATGAACCTCTGGGGAGGGAATAAAAACAAAACACGAGCATGGAGATGGAGGGAATGAATAAACACATGGATGGAGATAGCAAAACAATAAACACAGGCAGTGCATGGCGCTTGAGTACAAATGAACCAAACAACTGAGAAAAAAATCGCTCTAAGATAAAGGAAATGCACATCTGTTTTTCCAGAAACAAATAAAAATAACAGGCTTCATGTAATAAACGGGTTGTGACAGACAATGATAGAAATATATTCACCAAAAACATAATGATTATGCAACATAAAGTCATCTGATATTTTCCAGGTCATGTTAACAGAGAGAGGCAGAATACAGTGGCAACTGTATGAAAATTGCAGGTGGCCATGAATAATGTGTCACACCGGTGAAATGCATTCTCCATACCCTTACTGTGTGTTTATGTATTAAGATGTGCTTGATACAGCTCACTGGGACAATGCAGGCTGAGAGGCCATGGACACGTATAGAACAAGGACAGCATCAGACAGGCACGGGCAGACAGTTTGACAACGCACAGGCAGCTCATCGCTATTGATGTGGGGGGAAAACACACAACTGCAATGTAGGATTTATTTGCCTGATATTGCTACATTTGTAGCAATATCATTGCTTCTTTGCAGATACTGTTGTTTTGCTTTTCCCTCGACCAATAGCATTGCAGTGCTGCTGTAATCACAGAGATAATAGGACAGACACAGAGACCCCAGCCTTAATAGAAAACATATATCTTAATATGCACTGACAACCCAAATCAGAGTATATGGAATATATCTTGCTATAGCATGGCACACAGACACATTCATATAGAGTACGTAAGGTGTGACATGAGTTAGTGTGTTGTAAATCACTCAAGACAAATAGCACGAACAGCGCCATCTGCAGGTTAAACACAGGTTATTGCAATTGCTACATATGATTGGCTCAGACTAGTGGCAGGTCTGTGTCTTGCCTTGTGTGTGTGTGTGTGCGTGTGTGTGCGTGTGTGTGTGTGTGTGTGTGTGTGTGTGTGTGTGTGAGTGGCAAGTCGCATCACTCTGCCCTGATTAGTACAGTTTACAACCTGTAGATGGTGCTGTCCCTAGTGTGCTTTCAGTGGTTGGTTACACTATAAATTAACATGGTAGTTATTAATACAAATCTGAGATAAGCGCATCTTGGTATTCACTGTGTGTGTGAAACGCAGCCGAGAACATCTGCCGGCGGCCCTTTGTACCTCTGTGGCTCCTCACCTGAGTGCCCCCAGAGAGCTTCTCCAGCTCCGCCTTGCAGCGCTGTAGCTCCTCCTCCAGCTCCGCCCTCTCCCTCTGGCTACCTTCGTACAGTACCTGGAGCTCCTGGAGCTCTGTCTTCAGACTGTCACACTGGAGACATGTTGCTGTGGGTTAAACACTTTAATTCTGCTCAAACAACACTCGCAGGCTGAAATGCTGCTGGTGTGATTGACAGCAGATTTCACCGAGCTCTGACGCAACCCTTGCAATGATAGCACTTTTCCAGGCCTGGCCAGCTAAATATAGTGTAGTGCATTGTGTCGAGGCACCCCTCATTGTATAAGCCAATTAGCTATTTGTGTGACAGTCACAGGACAGCGCAATTGAGCACCTGCCCAAATAGTGCTGTTTTTTGCAGTGCCATGTGGATTTGGTTTAGTTAGTCTCAGATTATTGGAATTAACCACAAACAATATAATCACAAAATCAATGACCGCAAATTAATTACCTTAACTTGTGTACTTGTGTATATGTGTAACACCTGTATTTGTGATTAAACAACACAAAGATGAATATTAAACATTTGAGAATGACCCAATTCCTCCCAATATCGATTTTCCTTTTCCTCCTTGACTCCTTTTCCTCCTTGACTGCTTTTGGAGAATGTTTTCACATGACACAAGCCTCGTGTTTTACCTCTTTTTGGACCTGGGAGTTTTTCTCCTCCGCCTGTTTCAGCTGATCCCTCAAAGACACAATCTCCCCAAATCCTCCATGCCAGGCAGCAGGTGTCACAGGTTTCCCATCAAAGGAGATGTTCTTCTGGATGGAGGCGTCTACCAAGCGACAGTTGGTGCTCCCAGACTGGGCCATGGTCATATAGCTCTCTGTCATGACCTCCTCCGAGCCGGTCTCTTTCCCGTCTGCGCCATCCCCGTCCTCCTCTTTCAGCGATAAGTACACGCTGGAGCTGTGAGGTGGAGCAAAGCAGTGGCTGAAATAGCCTTCCGTCTTTCTGATAGATTGAGCCCAGCTCAGACATAATTTAGTGAGAAGCCGTCTTGGCATGGTATAACCAAAAGTGTAACTAAACATTAAATGAATAGCAAACTAACTAACTTGTTTAAAATATAATCATTTGGTATTAAGCAGTCAGCTAGTTAGCTAGCTATTATCACATATGGTTAAAAAATTTAAAAAGTAGTGTCTGTCTACTTTAGTGTTTTATACCATAAATTCAAACATGTTTCGGTCACAGGAAAGTTATTCTCTGTATAACATGCAGTGGATAATCCCTCAAAATCACCCCCATGTTACCCAACTTAAAAAAGACATAAATAGTCAAGAGTCCTCCAGCTGATTCTAGGCCTGCTTAGCAAGCAGCCAATGACCTCTCACCTTGTCCTCTGTCTTTGCAGCAGCTGCAGCCTCTCAGATAGACGTCGGTTGTCCTCCTTCAGCGCCAGGCATTCCTCCCGAAGTGTACCGCACTCCGCTTTTAGCTGCTCCACATCACCTAAAGCAACAGGAGGAATCAGAACAGCAGACCAGTTGGCCTGTGGCTCCCAATGGGACATCTGTCTCTAAGATGATTTTGAGAATGTGAAATCATCGGAAATCAGATAGATGTATACATAATACACTGGTAAAGAAAGAACTTGGGGCAAATACAACATATAGGAAGATATTAGATGGTAGTTTTATCTCTGTCTCTGGCCTGTGACCTTTGTAAAGTGCTGCCCCTGCTCTCAGCACTGCCTCTGTACCCTCCAAGTCACACCCTAGGCTTGCCAAAGAGCCCTGCGGTGATGTCATATAATGCAAGTGTGTATGTGACGTGCAGCCGTGACTCCACTGCCCTGCCTTGTGACCTAATGTCTCTGGTATCTCATAAAACACACACACACACACACACAGTCCCTGTAAGTCCCTGTGTTTTTGACACTTCCAAGGCTCTCAGTAACATGACACACCAGATGGTTTGTTACACAAAGCCATCTGGGAAGCTGTCCATAGAAACGGTTTGGAAAAGGGCAGGCACTCGATGATGATGATGGTGATTGGATGATGAGGATGGTGATAGGATGAACCATCTGTCTATCACCGATCTTTTATGGGCTAACCTGAAGTGTCCAGTTGGTCCAAACCACTGGCGGTTGGGACTTGAAGCCTGTGCACTATATCAAATGAACAATAGGATCCTCACTAGGGTTCCTGAGATGTCTCTGTTAGTCCCATGCCCTTCACTACACAAAACTATTGGCAAGGTGCATGTTTTATGACCATTCATTCAACAGAGACAGCAGGTCTGTGTATTAACTGTGCTATAATTACTGTTGCCTGTTTACATAAGGTGCAGAATGAAGTGCAAAATGCATTTAGAAGCATATAGTGTCTGCAAATTCACACATATTATAAAGCGTCCTTCCATATGTAGCATTAACACTTTGCCTCCAGTCAATCATGAAATCACATTTCGTTTTTAATATGAACGTGAGTCATACCAGCTGTTTATCCATTGTCTTGCTCTATTATATCAGGTCTCATTTGTTATATTTGATTATATCACTTCTTGTGTTATAATATAATTCATGTTATTCTATATTATAAGTGTTGTTTTGACTGTTTGATTCATCGTTGATTATAATGTGAGTGTTCATGGTGTTGGTGCAGCACTTGTGAATATTTGTGCTCTAGCCCCCGTGGCTCCTCCACTGTGTCCTCCAGCAGCCTCCCCCGCCTGCCTCTCCCCCTCCCTCCCCTCGGCCTCCCCCCCCCTCTCTCCCCCTCTTCTCACCCTCCCTCCCCTCCCCCTCCTCTCACCCTGCCTCCTCTCGGCCTCCCTGCGCTGGCTCTTCATGCCGATCTCGGCCCTCAGCGTGGTGATCTCCAGTTCGTACTCCTGCGTCTCCTCTCCCAACCGCTGCAGCTCCGCCCGCAGGCGGCACAGCTCCTCCTGCAGGGACGCGATGTCATTCTCCCTTTCGGCCGCCGCCTCCTCCGCCGCCTGCTGGAGGAGGACAACCTCCTCCTGGGCCACGCGCAGCTCCTCCTGGGCCTCGGCCAGCTCGCTCTCCTTCTCCTCCTCAAGGCTGTCCATTTCCTCCTGCACGGAGCGCAACTGGGCTGGGAGGAGAGAGAGAGAGAAAGAGAGAGAGAGAGAGAGAGAGAGAGAGAGAGAGAGAGAATAGGAGGCTAGGTCACTATCGCCATGGCAATAGGTGTGGGAGCCCACTCGCTCAGTATACAGTATGTGTGCTTCAATGCAAAACAAAGCTAATAACTGGAATCTATTCCATCTTACACAGGAAACAAGTGAATGTGCAGTACTACTGCTAATACTGTAGAGACTGCTATTATACGACTATTATTATACAAGGTTTCACGCTTTAATGCAGTGGTTCTCAGTGGGAGGTCAAAAGCTTTAGGGGGTTACGTGTTACAGTTAAAAGGCAGTTACTCTCCAGAATGCTTGCTAACTTCGAGCTCAACTCAAAACGATATCCATCCGCAGCACCGCCTCACACATTGGAACGCATTGTGAAGCAAAGTGTAGTACTCCGGCTTTGCTGTTGCGAGCGGTGTTTGTTGACTTTGTTTATGTTCCTATTTCCGGAGTCAGGGCTGTGTAGAAGTACCGTAGTATTAGAGAAAGGAAAGATATGAAATACGAGGAGATATTTGGTGAATTGTGAAGTGTATTAGCTTACAAAGGACCTTTTGCCAGATGCAAGTTAGCCACGCCCATGGGCGGGTCTGTGTCGGACAGCTGACCCACATGGCTCTGAGCTGAACATAACATGACAAACAAAGTGATGCTTGTTTATCTGACACAGTGCGGCGCATAGCAACATTTCGGCCTTCTGATTGGTCAGGTTGCCTGTCAATCACACTCTGGCGAAAGGTCCATGAGCTTGCAATAGCTGACTATACCTTTAAAAGTTTTAAAAGCATTACCTTCATTCAAGATACTGTTCAATACGATGCACTGGCTAAAATGTGTTTTCGTAGTGTTTAAGTGTTTATTTGTTTGTGTGTGTGTGGTGGGGTATGTGGGTGGATGTGGTTTGGTGGATATTGACTGTGCTACCTCAAGGTGCTGTTAGTAAGAGGAGCTGATGTAACTGTTGGTAAGAAACAAACAATTCAGATTCACCTCTCATGATTTAATCTGAGCAATCTCAGGGAAGCAATCCACAGTATCACACAATCTGCAGTATCATGAATGCCATGTTTGGGGTATGCCCCCTTAGGTGTCTTGAAAAGCTCTATAGAAGTGCAATACTAATTATTTCCATTGTTATTGTGGTACTCCTTCTCCTAATAAATACTGTAAAATATGACTTTGTAGGAGAAAAAGCACACAATATTTAGACAATGTATGTGTACACATCTTCACACTGTGTTCCATTGCACCCGGTACCTTGTAGGTTCTGGATCTGGCGTGTGAAGGCCTCTGCCTGGTGGGCACTGGATAGACGCTCATCCTCCAACAGACCTGAGAGGATGAGAGAGGAGGTGAGAGATATGGGCAACGCAAGAAAGGACAGTTTAGAAAAGACAACAAGATGACAATTGGATAATCACTTCTCACTGGATTTATCATATCAAGCGGTGATGAATAACGTAAGTGACAAATCCACTCAAACGCATATCTTGTATGTGGTTATGCAACTCATAGGAAGGGTACATTTGGTTCTCGAATAACCCATTAAGTTGCATTTATAGATTGCTATGATCTATGATTTATAGGGCTTGCTATGATCACTAAACAGAAAACGTACTGTGACATTCGTGGCATTGGTAGTATCTTGTGTGTGAAGATTAGAGATTAAAGGCACTGACAATTAAGCAGTGGTAAGGTAACAAAAGGGACATCTGATGGGGGGCGCACTCTAACATGGATATATATACATGCTATAGACTAAGGAATACCCCTGACCACTCGTGACCCCCTCCCCCCTTCCCCAACAGCTGAAGAGAAGCCCTACATGAGCAGCTGAGCGTGCTGCTTTGGTTGGAGCGCCCTAGCGGGGTTGCCACGGCGCTGTCTAGGCTAGGACACCCAGTCTGGAAGCTTCCCTCAGCGAGAACACAGTTGTCTGAGGAATGCACACTGCCTGCCAGACAAACAACTGAGCTCATGTCGTGTTTTGTAGTGTGACAAACACAGTGTGCTCATTTGAATGTGTGCATACACGCGCACTGAGATCACTGTGTTCCCAATGTTCGGAAATCTAGCTCATCATTTTGAGAGTATGACACGATGTTCTGTTTAATGGTCATGAGACATTAAACTTATGGCCCACTCACATACACTGAATATTTGGTCTACTGGATTTCATATCATGTTCACGGTAACTTACGTATTATATGAGTAATGGTATACAGATGTAGAATTTGATTGAGCCGTACCAGCTTGAATAAACCAGTGAATATAAATGAACATTGGCCTTTATGTCTTCTGTGTTGGTCTGCAAACTAACTAATCACTTGATCTTGCCTGATAAAAGAAAATGAGACATTATTGGAGACACTTAAATGTAATAAAGATAATATGTTATAAGTTATTGCACACTATTGGGACTGCTGCCTGATAAAACGTTGTTTCAGGATTAATGGCGTCAAGTTTGCTCTGGTATTGATTTCAGGTCCCATTCCCTTGTGTAAATAACGGATAAAAAGTTGTAATAAGGAAATAAACATTTAAAGTGGTTGTATTTGACATTTTCTGCCACTAGATGTCACCCTTAGCACCAGTATCTCAGGCCAAATGCTTTGTGGGCCACACACACACACACACACACACACACACACACGTACTAACATGCATGTGCAGGGTGGCTATAAAAACTATAAACATTAGTCATCAACAGTAAATGGATGCTACTGTCACCCTATCAGGTGACACATCTCTAACCTTGGAGCTCGTGGAAGCTCTCCTGGTGTTTGTTGGAGGTGCCCCTGGCCTCCTCCAGCTCCAGCAGCAGTTGGAGGACCTGGGACCGCAGCTCCTCCAACTCCTGCTCCTCTGTCAGCGGCTCCTGCTGCTTCTTCTTGTTCTTCCGCTTCTCCTCTCCTTCGCCCTCCTCCTCCTTCATCTTCCTTTCGTCCCCTCCTTCCTCGTCCAGCGCTCTGTCCTGGTCCATCTCCTCCTTCTCGTTGTCCTCCTGCAAGACTCCCCTCTCCTTCGCTGTCATCTCGTTGTCCATGGTGGGGCTGCTCTCGGCTTTCAGGTCACACAGGTCGTCTAGTGAAAGAGAAGGAAACGGGTTTGTCAAACAAGACTATAGCGGTGGAAGAGATTGAGAAACAGAGGTGGAACAACATGACCAAACGCCCAAGCCTCTGTGTGTTCCACAGGCCGTCAGCGCCATCTAGTGAAATATGTGGCATCAAGTCCTCTGTTACTACTCTGTTCCCCAGCCCTGCCCTACTAAAACACGTTAGTGTAAAATAATAGACTAGCCCCTCACGAGGTTACGACTTTGTCATGGAAACCATGCTAAGAATGCTAATTGCTCTGGAAAGCAAATAATCATGCGTTACGCCTACATCCATCAAGCTGTCAATCATGTGAAATTCAAACTTCCCTCGCCGAATGTGACAGTTTTTTCATGCTCCTGTCACTTTTTTAATGGCGCGCTTCACTTCTGATTCCTCGCTGCCTAGAACGTTAACTGAGCGCAGTTCTTTTCTCCAGTAGTGGAACAAGTTAGCCTGTGCAGTGGAAAAATATGAGCAAATGAGGAAAGCAGTCACTACGGCTCACTGCTGGTGAATTATAGGGTTTTCATCATTTTTTCTTGATTCATTGGTGTCTGGCAGCCCCTATACAGAATGACCTGGCTGAGGGAAAATGTAGCACATTAAAGACCATGCCATTCAATCTACAGTAAAAAGAAACTTTCGAGTCAATGCATGCATCTGTCCCTGTAGCATGCATGCAGAAATGTGGTGTGTCTTATCTTGGTTTTCATTGTAGTGTGTAATGTGTGCTGCTTCCCATTAAGGCCATGAGGGTCACTGGACTGGTGTGTGTAATGTCATGTGTGCAGTAAGGTGTCCAGCTTTCCAGTAGACAGAGTACTTGTCTTACAGTATTTAAACTTGTAACCTTCATTAACCATGTAGGACAGTAAAAGTATGTTTCGTTACATTTGTGCAACATAGGCAGGGGCTACAGAGGGCTACAGCTTTCTTACGGCCACGTAATAATGATAATTGGAACAATGTGACTGCTGAAAGGCACATGGTATGTTTCATGAGCTTCTCATTAAACATTGATGGCGGTGTAATGAGTTTGTCATCGAAAGCGAAGCTGAACAGATCGGCAACAGCTACAGTAGAGCCGTAAACCCTTGTACTGAATGTCACTCGCTTCCATATGAATAGCTTAAGGATAAATCACATAGCGCAGCTTTGGCTCTGTTGATTTATATTTATTCCTTTCATTTTCTGTTTTAATGTTCAGAATGTTCCATAACAAAATACAGAACTTTAGAGACACATTACAGACAAATTATTATAGAAATTATAGACAATTTACATAAGCCAGCTCCAATTTTGATATTCGTTTGTCAGATTTTCTGTCACTTTGTCAATATTTGTCATTTGGAACCATTCACATTTTCAGAAGAATTTACTTGTATGGATGAATTGGAACAATATCTTGTAAATGAGCAGTTTTGATTGGCTAGCACAGCGTTTTTCCTCTGACAGAAGCAGCTAGAAGAAAGATTTGAAGCGTACATGTACTTCAAATGTATGTGATGTTTGTGAAACTAAAATAAATCGTTTTTGTGTAAAAGTGATTTAATAACTTTTAAACCTAAACATTTTCTTATTCTTGACTAAATATTTATATAAATAACAATATTTTTGTCACCCTATAGGGTCACAAAATGATAAATGGCAGAAACGCAATCATGGACTATGAGGAGAGGTATGTACCAAATGTCAGAACTCTATCAGTGCCATTTAATAATGCTGCTCCAGATCAAATGAGGTGTGGCCATACTGTATACGCATTACTCTCATCACTTTACCACTGACCAAATGTGATCATGTTTTAATGAGAACTTTTCGAGTTACAATTAAGTAATTTACAAGACGTTGTGAGTACAATAAGGATCCTCCTTATTAAGGATGCCTACAGACAGACCAACACTGGGGTGCAAACCCATGGCCATCACCCAGGCAATCCTGCCCATCTTGAGTTATAATGAATACAGTAACATGTACAAAGATAGACAAATATGTGTAAAAGCCATTATGTTTCACGGGTGTAAAATACATTTGCAATGTACATGTACCTTAATTCATATCACCTGACCTTGTACATGTATGCTATACAGGCATTCTGGCTGCAACAATAAGTGACTGCACTGCAGGCTTGGCACAGCTCATTGGCACACTGGGATTGCATTGTATGTGGAAGCTGCATGCATATAATATGAGAGCAGGGACAAACTGAGGTGTCAGAAGCCCAGAGAAAAGCCTGGCGTTATCTAGCCACAGCACATTCCTTGCTAGTCATATGCGTACTTCTTCCTATATAAGAGCTAACAAACGAAGCGCTCTTTCCCTGCACCTCCCAATACAATTAAACTGTTTATTTGGTGACATGCGCTTTATGTCTTATTTGGTATTCAGTGAGAGATTGTGCTATAATGAAGAATGCATTTAGCCAAAGAAGGGAACATTGTGAGGTTTTTAGTAAATAGAATGGAAGGAAAGGATCGGTTCTATCAATTATCTTAGAGATAAATAATAAACTAATAAATAATGTGGAATCTAGCTTCTATTCTACAATATGTTTAAAGCTGCCCTACCTAACATTTCCACATTCTACAATGTTGACCCAACCATTTTTAATTAAAATGCCATCTCAGTTTTCTCATCAGGTCTCAACAGCTTTCATTACCACCTATCACAATTGAATGAGTGTGGGATGGGTTGGGGTTTGGTTATCTACATGAGCTGCCATCTAATGTCTAGGTAGGGCAGCTTTAAAAGTTGACCCGTTTTCACTTTTTGGGGTACTGGAATCAAATCCACTGGGAATTGCTGACCAGAATAGAAACAGGATAGAGGCTGAAGCTTGATATATATATATAGTGTGTGTGTGTGTGTGTGTGTGTGTGTGTGTGTGTGTGTGTGTGTGTGTGAGTGTGTGTGTGAAGGTGTGTGTCTGTGTGTGTGTGTGTGTGTGAGTGTGTGTGTGTGAGTGTGTGTGTGTGTGTGTGTGTGTGTATCTCACAGTGT